>OMLC01042819.1:0-10597 GCA_900302585.1 Regalecus glesne | reverse complement strand
CTATGTTGTCAGCAATAATATTGGCTAATTATAATTGAGTTTCATTATAAAACCTACCAAAATCCAACTCTTATAATAGATTTGCTCAGAAAATCAAAGCGGTAACCATTGTCACACATGGAGAGGATGTACCATAAGCGATGTTTCAATGGCCAATTTACATTCGTGTATGATCGCTTTATGTTGATCCATGTCCTGTGTCCCCAAAGGCAAGGCTCAGATCAGGAATGTGGAGTTTTACCACTCTGGTCAGGAGGGATGGACTGACAACACTGACCCCCGCTACTCTGTGGCCTTCATCAAACTGGGACAGGTACAAAAAAATGTGTAAATCTGTGATGGATTTCAGCTGAATAATAACAAGGACATAACAAGGACTGGAGAACTAGAAACAGGTTAAAATCAAATTAAAACCATCCTCTCTAGGATTCTGATTCCCATTTGACTGACCCAGATAAGTATAGATTATAGGTTATATTATGTATAGATTACATAGGCCAGTAATCGGTGGATGTGCCATTCCAGTAGGTATATACAATCAGTTTCTTACCAATGATATAAATTACTATTGTAATGCCTCTGTTTAAAAGCTTGCAGAAAACGAGTCCTACGTTCAGGGCTGTGCTTTCCACAGTGGCTTCTCTCCCGCAATTGGAGTCTTTGACACCGCAGGAATGAACATCGACGACAACGTCATCTTCCACACCGTCGGAGAAGGTAGACCACATTCACATCTGCACTGTAGTCTCACAGGTCCACCCCACAAGTAACTGTACTTAGGATACATTATTCAAAGTCAGGTTAGGGCTAAATTAACTCACGTTAAGCTACTAACTAGCTTTTGCAAGGTTAACGTCAGAGTAATCAACTGGAAAATGTCATGATACGTCACCATTCAAAGGTATCAGAGTCTGGGGCAGAAAGATTGCTGTGCGGAGGAATTTGGTGACACTGACTTTGTGGCCAGGATCCTACCAAGACAGACAGGAGACCTTCAACTTTAAGTGGAATGCCGCCATAGAGGTCTGACTTCTCTAAGAAAACAACTAGTTCCACTGTTTCTCCTACTATACCTGCTGCTTTTGCTCACTCTCGGTTTGTCTGATATCAGGTCAATGAGGGAACCGACGTGGTGTTGCAGGACAACATTGTGGCAGGCTATGAAAGAATTGGGTATCGCATCGATGGTGAACCATGCCCAGGTAATCTAAAAGATCATGATGTGTTGCATACACTCTTCAACACACTCTGTATTTTCTGTTTGCCTTGCAAGCTGACTTGTTTCCCTCAAAGTACTTACTGGTATTACACCTTATTACATTGGGTCTAGTCATTCATATAATAATGATAATAATGTGCAGTACTGTTTAGGAAAAAGAGCACTAGAGAAGTTTTCTCACAAGACTTGTGCCATTGCAGGTTTTCAGAACAAGAATGAGATGTGGTCTCACAACGAGGCCCACGGCGGTCTGTTTGGTGTGGTTTTAAACAAAGATGGCTTCCCTGGCTGCTCCCTCATCCAAGGCTTCACCGTCTGGAGGAGTTTTGACTACGGTATTTATTTTCAGGTATGAAAGCCGCGACCTTGCCATTGATCCCACCATACACACTGCAGCAGACTGGTGTTATCCTTTGTTCACATTTACGTCTACATCCTTATGGCATCCTCATGTATAACACTATCTTAAATGTGTTTGGTTTAAGGCACTTGATCAATTCATTTTCCCACTAGACCACATCAAGAGGGCGTGGGGGGCAGCATATAGCTTAGTCAGTAGAGCGGTCATCAGGTAATCGGAAGTTTGCAGGTTCGATCCCGGCACCTGCACAGAAGTGTGTTGAATTGTCCTTGAGCAAGATACTGTTTCACTAAATGCTGTGCCTTGTGATGGTCTGGTAACCTGTCCAGGGTGTTTCCCCACCTTTCACCCACGATGGGTGGTGAGATAGGCTCCAGTTCCCCTGCGACCTGACTTCAGATAAGCAGTTGACGGATGGATGGAGGGATGGATGGATGGTTGAAAGGACCACATCAATAGGCTCCCATGTAAAAACATTGGTTTCCAACCTAGTGAAACCAAAGATGACAAGGGTGGAATTAGTGACATGGGAAAAATATTGAAGAGAGAATGAAGTCCATTTTTACATGTCATAATTAGTCCCCACATTGTGGGGGTGGACACATACTTAGATGGAGCGTGGGGGATTAAGGCTGGATGCTCTTCCTGGTTCCCCCATGGTGGGTTCTGTTGTGGAAATTTTGTAAAGAAAAGACAATGTCTCTTTCAGTGAGTTTCATTTCAGCATTAGCAAACAAGAACATTGCATACAGAGATCATTGTCTCCACAGCATTATGCAAAGGAAAGGTTTTCTGTGTCTGCTTCTTATACAGTGAGTAAGAAAAGGAAGGGCCAAGTAACAAAGGACACTGTCAATAATCAGGTGTATTGTTGGAGCTTGCTGATATGAGCAGACCAGGATGATCACAAGCTCATGGTCATTGCATAAAGACAGACAATGAATGACGTGCTCTACCACTTAGCTACCAAAGCCCCCCAAGAGAGACTAAATTATCAAAACAAAATCTATGGTCTGTTGTAATCCAGTCAAATGAAGATTCATTTCTTTTCTTTTTTCACATATATTTACTTTGCTGCTCATGGTGCCTCTGAAATGTCAGCAGTCAAGGAGTTCAATCTTATTTTAAGTATGTACGTATCGTAACCTGCCAGGAAAATTAAGGAAAAATTGAGGATATATTCTTATTGGTGTAAAAAATTATTTTTCTTCCCCTTTTCCCTCACAGACTATGATGAATGTGATTGTTGCCAATGTGACCCTAGTGGACAATGGGATGGGCATCATGCCTCTCATTTTTGCTCCTCCGTCTCTCTCTCATCAGTACGCTGATAAGATGGCACATATCAAGGTATAAAGTGTTTCATCATGTCACTTTGCCTCAGTTTTTTTAACGTTACTCCCAAGTATGTATCCTCTTTCTATTGCATAAACCAGAAAAACATTATCCGGAATGATCATAAATTATTGGTGCAATTTGCAAAAACTATAAATGACATTTGCTAAGCTTTCACCATCTTTTAAGTGAACCTGTAAAACCCTTTAGCATTATTGAGTTGTTAGATTTTTCTACACTGATAAATGATATTTGTTCCATGGAAAAACTTCATATTTCTTGTCACCGGTGACTCTTTTCCCAGAATGCTCTGATAGTTGGCAGCAGCCCCAACTTCAACTGTTCTGACAGTTTATCCACCAGAGATTACAACGTCCAGGAGAGCACTCGCAACCGCGCCCCGAGACCTGTAAATGGTATGAGCTCTCTGATGCATTCACGCAGGGCATGTGGTAACATAATTGTGTTCATACTTCAGATCATATTCATCATCATGTTGTTGCTGGTTTAATCATCCTGTGTCTGGTTTGGCGGCAGTAAATAGAGCGGTTAACTCAAAGCAAGAAGGTCCTGGGTTCGAACCCCAGGCTGTTCCAGGTCCTTTCTGTGTGGCGTTTGCATGTTCTCCCTGTGTTTGTGTGGGTTTCGTCTTGGTGCCCTGGTTTTCTTCCACCATCTAAAAGACATGCAGGTTAGGGTTAATACCCCTGCCTTGTGCCCCTGAGCAAGGCAATAGGAAAACGAACAGGAGTTGGTGCCCTGGTGATGCAACCGTTCACTGCTTCTATACAAGAGGATGGGTTGAATGGGAATAGCAATCTTATTGTTACTGTACATTTAAAGAAGTACTTTCTTCTTCTTCTTTCTTCCTCATCTTCCTTGTTCCTTAAGAAGCTTAGACATTTCTTGTAATCTGCATTAAGCATTTCAGGATTGGGGCATCTGTACATTGTACTAGTATTTAACTTTATTATAAAGCCCAAAAGGAGTAAATTGTGAGTTAGGGCTACGTAAATAAATGTGGCTTGACTTGTTTTTATGAATGAAAAGAATCATCCAGCAAAACCACCTAATCTTGCTCTCTAATGGTTTGCTCTCACTTTATCTTCTGTACACACAGGTGGCAGGTCCGGAATCAGCTGGCCGACCTTTGGTTCTGCACACAACAACGCCCCCATTAAAGACTATGATTTGAACAACAACTACAACGCCATCAAAGGGCTAATGAAAGTCATTGGTGAGTTGCGTCTCCATGTTGTCATGAGTGATAAACAACAGAAAGAAGTTTTTTTCTTCCTTTGCCATATGTCTTGATGCAAGCTCAATAATCCAAGTATGGAAATCACAAAAAGAGGTGAATCAGTTCAACTGGATCAGAAGTTTCTGATCCAGTTGAACTGATTCACCTCTTTTTGTGATTCCTTTGCCATATTATCTCCATCACCTCAGATGTGTAATGATTTAAGACACCACATCTCTGACCTCCTCTCTTCTCTGTGTAATGGTGTACTGTATTTGCCAATATACAGACACAACATTTGTCAGCTTCAGAAATGTCTGCTCCAGCCAGACCAATGTAATGTTCATCACCAACCCAGCCAACGAGGACCTGCAGCACCCAATACATGTTCAGGGTCTCAAATTGATCGACAGCACAGAGGGAGCCAAGGTCTTCATCCACAGGGCAGATCTAGGGTAAGTTTATGGATGTAAACAGCAATCCTGAGAAAGACCTATTTCACACCTGCATATCACACAACGACACCTTTTATACCTCCACACCTCCAGTATGTCAGACCTGCAATGCCGTCGGCTATGGAAATCCTGTTTTCCCTGTTACTTTGTCTTTCTTAAACAGGGAATTTAACTTTGCTCTGTTTACATAATATACACCTTTTTTTCTCCAACATACAGTTTTATTTCTAAAACAGACTAAAATTTTTTATAGTAAAATGTTGACTTTTATTATGCATGGAGAGCAATTTACTTTAACCATGGGGCCATGGTACCTCAGTGGTAGCGCACATGCTTCGGGAACTGATAAGCCAGAGACTATGGTTTCAAACTCACCACAGGGTATCAGGAAGGGCCTTAAGGCTGGATGCACTTCTCTATTAAGATCCACTAATGCTCTGTGCTACTGTTCGGGTTTTGTTTTTGTATTGGTTTTACTTAACTCAGTAAAGTGAACCCAGCTGACTGTGTGGACATGGACTGCGATGCCAAGAAGAAGAGCTTGATCAAGGACTTGGATGGGTCTTTCTTGGGTGCAGTGGGTACTGTTGTGCCGCAGTCAGAGTATGAATGGGGAGGGGACTCCAGGAGGGGACTGGGCGACTACCGTATACCCAAGGTCATGTTAACGTACCCCAATGGCAGCCGCATCCCTGTGGATAAGATTGCACCAAACAAAGGTATTATCCAGTCACACAACACATCACATGTACACAGTAGCTCTTTCAAGAATTATTAAGTATATGTGAGAAAATGTAGAGCTCATAACATCACACAGATATTTATGGATGTTGATTACTGGTATCACCCCAGTGCTGATATCCTTGTGACTTTATTCATCTTTAGGTGTGATCAGGGAAAATTGCACATACATGCCTCAATGGCAGAGCTACAAATGCTTTGGACTAAACTACAGGATGCTGGTGATTGAGAGTCTGGACTCTGACACCGAAACCCGGCGTCTCTCCCCTGTGGCTGTGCTTGGAGAAGGATACGTGGATCTCATCAATGGTAGGAGGAGTCTGTCCTTTAGAAATGTCCATTGACTATTTGTATTTTTTGGCCCAAGGATGAAAACTTTCTTAATAGGTTTATTTAAATCTTGTCCTAATATATATTCAAACAAGACCACATGCATGCTAACGTAAGAAGTCATCAGCTATTTCAGTAGCACAGCATAAAACCCAGTAGAGGGATGGACATACTATTTTCATATTGATGTGATATATTGACTGCATAATAACTACAGGTAATATAAGATCTGAAATTCCAGTGCTTTGTAGATCCGTCATTCCACATGTATGTTAAGCAGAATCATAGTAAACCCAGTCTCATGGATTCAAATTAGACTCATGAACCTTCTGTCTCCATCTCCTCCTCCCTTCATATTTCTTTCCTCTGATAAAAACCAAAACACCCTCAAAAATTACCTTAAATCGTTCCTCTCTCTTTCTTATCTGCGTGCAGGCCCTCAGGACCACGGTTGGTGCTCTGGTTATACGTGTCAGAAAAGACTGTCTCTGTTTCACAGCATCGTGGCAACTGGACATGCTTTTGATGTTTATTTCAGCAGCACCACCCCTCAGAAACTACGTCTCATGATACTCAACGCTGACTCCGCTGAGGTCTGTGACCTCCCACCGTGCATTGCATTTTCCAGATATTTGCCAGGGATTTTTTGGGCCTATTTTCAAACTGAAACTTTCTGGAGTTTGAAAAAAAGTTTGATATGTACACCTTCTACGAATTCATAAAAAGCTACTGTATCATGAGATAGGCAACCACGACCTTTTAAATTTTATTATGGGGAAGTCAATCTTTTGAATGGAGATTTTGGGTATTTTGATGATAATAATAATAATTATAATAGTACGTTTCACCAGATTTCATGTGGAACTGAATGAGCTTCTGTCCTCATGCATACAGAGTGTTTTGGTCTCAGTCTTCTACTCCAAACCTCAACGGCTGGATGTGTATGTTGACGACAGTTTGGTCGCACCAACTAATGCCCAATGGAACAGTGACAGCACTGACTACACCCTGAAAGAGCCAGCTTTCCCAGGTACATCAAGCTCTATGCATTTCCCACACACAGATAATAACACACCAACTCATCATTCACTCATATACAAAGGGCGTAAACTGGGCTGGGGAGATCACCCTTTGCATTGTGGGTGTTGGGGGTACTTACTCTATGTCATCAGATCTGTGTCTCGGAGACAAGTATAAAAAAACAATCACTTTTGATACAACACGGCCAAATGGAAAAGAGATCATTAAATGATCTTCACATAAGAAAGGATGGGTCACAAGCAAAGGCCACACAGCAGTAAGGATATTCTCTCTTTTGGTTAGTTTGTGTCTGTGCCACCATGTTTGCATGGTGAGGCAGGAATAGCACAGCTGGATCTCCACAGTGCACAAGTGAGGAATTACTGGTCATTCACTCAATTCAAGAATAGATGTGTACATACACTAACTTATATTATAGAGACAAACCCCCACAATGAACATTTACTAAATCCTGTTTTCAAGAGAGCTTTCATCTCTACAATTTTAAAGATTTCCAAGGTCACAGCAACCCAAAAATAGTTGTTATGCTCCTTTGTTATTGACTGTTTGTGTATAATGGAGACAGTCAGGGTAAAAGATAGGAATGAACCAAGAGATGTATTTTTTAACCCTTTCTGATCATCTGTCTTCTGTCATCCCAGAACAATACATTCCCCAGATGAATTCCACTCTTGGGACAAACTATTTTGACCAGGACTACAAGATGCTGAAGGTCCTGGTGAGAGGCTCCAAACCGGTGGAAATTCGCACCTCCCCGGTTCTCTTCATCGCCTTCCAGCTTCCTGCCATGACTGAGGAGGAGTTCTTCGGAGACAGCCTGGTCCAGAACCTTGCTCTGTTTCTCAAGGTGCCCCAGAACATGATCCGGATCACAAAGATCATCCGGGAGGATGGAGGGTCACGGCGCAGGAGGAGGTCCACTGGCCTGACGGTGGAGGTGGAGATCAAAAAGCCTCCAACCCAGCAGACAATCAACTCCACCAGTGGTTAGTAGTGACATAGCCAGATAAAATGCTAAGCAGATGCATTTTATTGCTTTTTTTGAGATCTTCACTTTGCTGAGCAAGCTTGGACCATCCTCAGACAGAATCAGGAAGTAATTCTTTGTGTGCATTTTAACATACCAGTCACATTTTGCTCCAACTGACAACTTATCGGATTGCTTCAGAACTATCCTTATGTGATTAAAACCCATTCATTTACTGAGTTAAAAACTCAATAAAATCCATAGAAGTCAAAAATGGTTTGAGCCAGGTCTAAAATGAGCTGATTTGATCTTCACATAATATATATAGCTCATGGAGTCAAGTCAATGATCCTATACTCAAAAGTCTGAGAAATTATGGTCATTGACCAAACCAGTTGTCCTTCATGCTATAGTTGCCAAGACTGAAGAAGTCACCTGGTGAGTGACGAAACGTTTCCCAATAAACTTCTGATCCAGTTGAACAGATTCACCTCTTTTTGTGGTTGCCACTGATGGTTACAATTAAAATAATTTCTCTGTCTTTTCAGAAGAGGAGGACTTTACCGCTCTGAAGAACATTGCCAATGACCTCGGTCAGGCCGCTGTGTCTGGCAACCTGAGTCGGTCAATTGGGTTCAACGTCTCCTCTATGGGCATCGTCCCACCTCCTCCTCCAACCACTGACCCTGACTGGCAAGAAGTGAGTTTCCTCTGAGGATTGGCTCACACCTGTTTTGAGTCTATTACAAATAGCTATAACAGATGTGATGTTAGCATCACTTTAGATTTGGACAAATTGAAAATTCGCTAAGTTTTATTGTACATACTAGTGCACAATGAGAGGTCCATTTTTACGTGTCACGATTAGTCCCCACATTGCAGTTGGTCGACGCAGACTTCGATGGAGCTTAGAGGATTAAGGGCGGATGGCCTTCCTGATTGATGCGCTGTGCAGGGATTGATTCTGTGACCTCTGGCTTGTCATTTCCCAAAGCATACTCTCTACCGCTGAACTACCACAGATACTAGTGCACAATTGGAAAGGAAAACAAGACATACAACCATGTAATTGGCTATCAGCCTAAAGTTATATCTTTGTTGCTGTCACTGTCCTTTCTAGTGTAACCTTACTTTTGTGCCCCGCATATGTCTTAATTTTTAATTTTTATTTTTAATTTAGGGGCTGCATAGCTCACTAGGTAGAGCGGTTGAAGGTTGCAGGATCGATCCCTAGTCCTGCATATAGCATGTCAAGGTGTCCTTGAGCAAGACACTTAACCCTTAACTGCTCCCCAAGCGCCATATGTTGGCAGCTCACTGCTCCTATACAATAGGTTGGGTCAAAACTGCAGAGAAATCTAAATTTCCCCTTACAGGCCTAGTAAGGGAATCATTTTTTTTAAAAATATTATTATTTTAAGTAGTTTGTGACAGTCCTTTGGTTCTGGAATCTAAATGATTCATAGTTAGGTGTCAATGCTGAAGATATACACTGATTCTTTTCTCTTTTTTATGTCAGGTTGCCACTGCAGAGGTATCGAGGGAGGAACCTGAAGTCAGTTTTGTCTCCAGTGTGTCTAACCTGTTGTTGATGGTGCAGCCCGTAGCAGGGGAGTATGTAGGTCCTCTGACCCAGCAGCCCAGTCTCATGGCTGTTGACGAAGAGGTGAACACCGCTTTGCCCCTATTGTAGACAACGGATATTTGTATTAATAAATCACACATGCTCCATATTAACTTTGTTGATTTAGGGATGGTAGACTTTAAATCAGATGTGATTATGTGCTGTCAAACTATCTGGGGGAGTCTAGATGTGGGGGTAGTTGCGACAGTACAGGGTATTGGCCAAGAGAGGGTAGACAAGGTCAGAACACCTCCTGTTATAGGTTTTCAATCAACAAAACATAAGAGACGAGGAGAAAATAGCAGATTTTAGGATTTTCAATGGCAGATTTTCCGCAGCATAGACAAATTCTCCATTGGCAGCACCTGAATATTGAATTGAGCATTAACTCTGGTCTGCATCTTTCAGGGTAACTGTGTATCTGTGGGCGTCACGTCCCTCACAGCAATTGCCAAGCTGAAGGACTCAGATGGTAATACGGTGGCTGGACTCACAGGAAATACCACTATTACCTTCAACAGCTGCTGGGCCAATTATACTGACCTGGCCATCCTCACTAGTGGTATGTATGCCTAATGATGATGCTAGAAGTGTACTCAGTTCCACATAAACAGGGAATGAAAAGGGTTTTCTTGATCCCTATGGGGATAAGAATTTGAAAGCTCTAAGGAGAACTAGTTTCAATTCATCCAAACTGTAATTTCAATATCATCTTAACTATGAATTGCTTTGTTGTCCTTGTAAAGCTTCTTAATCTGAGGAGAGATTCGTTTTTAACACCCATAAAGGTGATACAGCGAAAATGTCCTATAAACAACCCTCTGTCTCTGTTTGGCAGGCGAGAACCTGATTATTACCTTTACTCTTAATGAATGGGGAGCTCAATCACGTGGCTTCAACGTCAAGGCCACCACAACCACCCCGAGCCCTGCTACAGGCACCAGCACCACAGCACCATCCACAGCTACATCACCATCCACAGCCACATCACCATCCACAGCCACATCTCCATCCACAGCCACATCTCCATCCACAGCCACATCACCATCCACAGCCACATCTCCATCCACAGCCACATCACCATCCACAGCCACATCTCCATCCACAGCCACATCTCCATCCACAGCCACATCACCATCCACAGCCACCAGTCCTGACAGCACTACCCAAATAGTAGAAACTACTGCAACATCAGGCAGCATCTTTTCCTCTTGTACAAGCCTCAGTTCTGGCACCCTCCTCCTGGTTAGCATCATCTATGCACTGAGTCTCCTGTTTAGAGGG
>OMLC01042818.1:0-14889 GCA_900302585.1 Regalecus glesne | reverse complement strand
AGAGAGTGAGAGAGAGAGAGAGAGAGAGAGAGAGAGAGAGAGAGAGAGAGAGACCCCATATGTGTATTTGCACTCACAGATGTGTGCATGTTAGTGTCACTAAAGTGGAATTAAACACAGGCTGTATCATACTGGCTAAATGGCTAACACACTCTGGCCAAAGCTGCAGTAATAATTGCTAGAAATGCCTTGGTGGTTGTGAGCTAGGAGTAGTTTAGTCTCTCTCCGTCTGCCACCCTTCCAGTTGGAGTTGGCATGGTTTATATGACCAATCCACCATCTGTATGCTCAGGGAAAATTTGCCTATTTATGAGCAGTTTTGACTCCTTATGGTCGCAGGAAAGTTTCGACTCTTGAAAAGTTGCAGGAACGGCAAATCAAACCGACCCTCCATGGGGGGAAAGAAAATGCCTGGAACACTTGCCAACGTTTCCTCTTCGTTTCCCCCGAGCAGTTAGTGTTTCATTGGACCTAATTTATCTTTAGTAAGATTAATTTGACTGGGAATTGGTTATTAGGATTAAATATGTCTTATTCTAGGGAGGCCTAGCCGTGTGATGGTAGTGTCAATGACATGCGTTTCATACAACATAAGTATTGCACTGCAGGTTAAGATAGACACAGGAGGTAGAACAGTCAGATGAGAAGCGCAGAAGTCTGGTGCCTTTAAGAAACGTGGTAGAAGCAGTGTCGAGCCTTGCCAGGTAAAAGCAGAGAAGTCAGGTAATGGATCTGCTGGTGCCTATCCCAGCGCTCATGGCCGTCTTGTTCATAAATGGGAAAAAAGGAAATGTGATTATGTTTTGTGTGACGTTCCTCATCTGTCAGTTGTAATGTATATTTTTAGTTATAGCACACGGTTCTATGATGGGCCGTGGTAGCTCAGTGGTAGAGAGCGAGCTTCAGGAACTAACGTGCCAGAGGCTTCAGGTTCAAGCCCACCGCGGAACATTATGAAGGGCACCCAGCCTTCATCCCTCAAGCTTCATCTGAGTCCGTGGGGAATAGTGGTGACATGGAAAACGGGGCTCTCCTACTGAATCTGTGGTGAGGGGTAAATTATGAGTCCCTATTAAGGCCACTCTCTATTGCCGGATATATTTCAAAATATATAAAAAAGGTGGTTTTATATAAAAAATCAGAGGTCCTTGATTGTCAGCATTGTTTTAAATGTTGAGATTTGACAATGTTATTCAAAGGTACAATCTTGAAAATGTTTAACTGACGGAGTATGGTAATAGGGAAGTAAAGTAAGACACTGTATACGGTCGTTGTATTCTCACAATGAAATTTGTCTTCTGCATTTAACCCATCCCATTGTATAGGAGCAGTGGGCAGCTGGGACGCCCGGGGAGCAGTTAGAGGTTGCTCAAGGACACTTCAGCATGCTTTGTGAACGAGCTGGGAGTCAAAGTGGTGACCGTCTGATTACTAGGTGACCTGCTGTACCCCTTAGCCATGCCGCCCCTGTTTGTGAGTTCCAAATATGAGACCAAATTACAATGAATAGGTTTTCAGAACCATTACCTCCGCACCAAGCAGGGGGTCACAGGTTCGATAGTGTGTTTGATTGTAATTGATAATTTGCATGGGGGGGGCAATGAATACTTTCATTAAGCTCACTTGATACAAGAGGTGTATTACCCCAACAGGGGTAGGTTATAATGCAGGATGCACAGCTTTTCTGCATTGTCACCTTTAAGGGAGGTCAGCTTTACTCAGTAAATACTGCCAGTACTGCTGAACACCATCTCGCTTGGCACAGGGGAGGGTGGACAGGAGAGGTATATCCTGGCCTCACTGTCCCTTTAAGCAGCTACTGCTGACCTTCCATAACCTCAACGGATTGCCTCTTTTTCTGTCCATGACAGGGTCCTCCATTTATCTCTCGAGCTCTTCAAGGATCCCCTCGGGTGCCTGTGCATGATTGGTCCAAGTGAGCATGGTGTCATACCGACTGGGCTTGGTCCTCCACTCTGCCATTTGGAGTCTCTCATCTCCGGGGCTGTCTGCTGGTGTTGCGTCTAGTGGAATCTTGTCTGCATTTTCCCTCAGCCAGACTTGGGTTTGGGTTAGTAGGGCTGCTCTTTGTAGCATGGGTTGAGCAAGACATATGAGCACCACTACTTTTGATTCTTTCACCTAGCAGAACCTCTTCTCCAGACTATCTGGCATGGTCTTCCTCAGAGTCTGGATTGCTCCAGTGGTGGGTTCCTGTGATTCCAGCAGACACCACTACATGGGGTATAATTTAGGAGGCAAAGGCGTCTGCTTTGCTCATTTCCAGTGTTATCACTTGTGAAGGAGTCGGTGTCTCCTCCAGGTTGGCTGCCACATCCCATCCCGTCAGAGTTGGACATATGAAATGTTCATGGTGACTTGAATAAGCTGTGATTGCGCTCTTGCTTCAGTATCCTCAGGAGCATGTGTAATGTGAGGTTCCATCTGGTTGGCACAGCCTGGAGTATGGAACGCTGAGGGACACCAACCTCCTCCTGAATGACAGAGAGCTGTTGCTATGCAACAACTGAGTGGTTAAAGTGTGTGGCTATTCTTTTTAGTTTGGCCAGTCTACCACCATCCTCTGGAAGCTGAGGCCCTAATTAATGATTATTCGAGGTGTATGAGCACTGCTGCTCAGGTCAGGCATCTCTGCAAGCCACATGCCTTTCACCATATTTGCGCCACTGTCCCTTAGCACCAGGAGGGTATGCCGTGTGTAGACGTTCCATTCCTCTAGCATGGTCACGAAGACATGTCTGATATATATCCCCCTGTGTGAGACCCTGACATGGCCTCCACATTCAGCACGACTTGGACTCTTCCAGTTGCTGTCGATGAAATGAGCAGTTACCAGATGCAGACCTTCAGTTAATGTAAAGCCAATGCTATTTCCTGCCTTTTCCACAGAGGGAAGTTGCTTTATTCTTGAGAGCTAATTTGGCCTATCAGCTGAGTACAGGAGTACTTCTCACTTTTCAAAGGGTACTTGGGCCTTGGCCAGTGATCTTTTAAAAAGAGTACTTTCCACAATTGCACAAGCCAGGATATCAGTGGTGATGGTTTCCATAATCAACTTTTCCAGCTCCTTTAATCTCGGGTCAGTTGGGGTCCACTTTGTGGTCTTATCAAAAAATTGTTTGAGTGTGGGCTGTGTTGTTGACGATGGAGCTCTGTATTCTTTAGGCTGTTCTGCTTTATCATGTGCCTCATAATAGGCTTCTCTTTTAAGGTGTGCCCATGAGTTGGTTGTATTTTTCTGTTTGAGGCTGCTTGATCCCTGACTGACAGAGCCTTCACAGATATTACAGATGACTGTACCAGATGGGTCCTCAGTGAATCAGTCCCATACCTTACTTCTTCCATGCTCAGCCATCTGTAAAAAAAAATTGTGAATAAAAAAAAAGAGACATTAACAGAATGCTATATTCAAGTTGGAACGAACCCAGTTTGCATTACATGTTCCATTCTACATAGCATAATCTTCACTAATGACTTGTTTTTCTGGCACATCCCAGGGATGCTCGATCAGATGAAGATCTGGGGAATTTTGAAGCCAGGGCAACTCCTTGAAGTCGTAATCACGTTTCTGAAACCATTCCTGAATAATGTTTTCAGGGTGCATTATCCTACTGAAAGAGGCCAGTGTCATCGGGGAATACTGTTGCCTTGAAGGAGTCATCATGGACACTGGCTGGTCTACAGTTACTCAGCCCCACATGAAGAAAGCTGTGATACACTGTCTTCTGACACTAGTCCATCACAGCAAGCTTAAACTTTATCTGCAATTTGAGCTGCAGTAGCTCTTCTGTGGGATCAGGCCAGATGGGCTTTCCTTCACTCTCTAAGCACATTAGTGAATGTTGGGCTCCCATGACCCTTTCACCAGTTCACAGATTGTCCTTCCTTGGACCACTCAGGATATTTTCCGACCACTGCACATCAGGAACACCCCACAAGACCTGTCGTATTGGAGATGCTCTTACCCAGTCATCTATCCATCACAATTTGGCCCTTGTCAAAGTTGCTCAGATTCTTACACGTGGCCATGTTTTCCTTCTTCCAACACATCAATTTCAAGAGCAAATTGTTCACTTGCTGTCTAAATGATCCTATCCTTTGACAGGTGCCATTGTAATGACATAAATAATATCATTCACTTACCTGTTGGTGGTTTTAATGTTTTGGCTGATTGGTGTAGCTGTTGGCAAAGGTATTCTACAAGCTTGTTCTGCCATGTCAGCCTGTAGTTCACAATCATTTTGTTCCTTATTATAAATGCTGTCTTGCACAATTTGTTGTCATGTTGAGATTACATAAATGCTAATAATTATTAATTGCTGGGAAAGGCACATCTGACAGTAACCATGACCACAAAACATTCATAATATAATCTTTAATAGGCAGCTTAACATTGAGTCACACCATGGTCATACTTTGACTCGCTTCCTCCTTTTGAAATGTGAATCCTCTTCTTTTGGCTTGTTCTCGGTTTCTCAGGGGTCACCGCAGTAGATTTTACAACTTCCATTTATACCCCATGAATGCACAGCAGCGATGGCGGTCATTGTTAACCCAGCCTTGACTGATCCTGTATGGAGACTCAACCAATCCGGTATGGTCTTGTCTATCCACATGATGATTTGGCAAAATTGTACGTCCGAAGTGCTGGATGCCATCCCAGTATTCAAGGACTTGTGCCCATGGCTGAGAAACGTGAATGAGCAGATCAAACCCGATCCCATTTGGTAGATGGGTTTTATCCAGGGTGCCCCACATTGTCACAAGTTCACATAATAGTAATTTTGCTTGATCCTAGCATAAGATAGAGGCTAGGAGCGATGCAACTTCCCACAGGTTTACAAATGCGTTCTTGGAAATCAACCCATTCCATGAACAATAGGCATCATTGTTTTGTTATCTCTGCTTCTGTCCATTCTGAAGAAGTCTTCCACCCTCTCAGTGATCCTTTTTCAATGCTCTTGCATGGTGGAGGGATGGAACAGCTCTCAGGCCTCATTTCCCAGGTCTTGGTACTGTAGTAATGCTGCAACCTGTGAGACTGTGTTATTCATTTACTTTGATCTGGAAAGTTGATTCTACTCGATGCCTGTGAATGATAGAAGCGTTCCCTTTTCTGAAATGCGAACAAGCCTCAGCATTGCTTATTTTTCCTCCGCAGTTTTAATTTCCATGGCTTGCATCCAAAATTTCTTAAGCGCATCTCGATGGGACTTTGCTCTCACTGTAAGTCCCAAGCTGCAGTGCTTGGGTAAACATGATAAAAACTTCAGTTTCCACGTTACAGACCCATTTACAAGACCCAAAATTCTCAATGTCTCATCAGTTTTCCTCTCTTACTTTCAGCTTTATAGTTGGCCCCGGTAAAATATTCCACACAGATCAATAACTAGATCCACTGAAAGAGGCTCCTTGAAAAGTGCCCAAAAAGCAATGAGGAGAAGCATTTAGTGGTGGGAGGGTGACAATTTGGGCATGTCTGATAGGTTTGTATGTGGACATGTAGGTAGTCATTACTCCGGCCACAATGTCCATGTTATGGCCACATACTCTTGATTTAAAACCGGCTGTGCACCAAGGTTGTTCGGGATATGGGATATTTAGTTTAAACGGGTCACACACACACGTCAAAACTAGGATACATAATACCAGGATGAATTTCTACCATGAGGGAACATATGGTATTCCCATTTGACAGAGAGCCATAGCCAAAGTGTTGACCCTTGTCCAGCTTTGACTCTTTAGGAGGACACTTCAAACTTGAAAGTTTTGTTTTAAATACTATAAAGATCCAGAATAATACCATTTTACACAAAACTGTCCACTTTGAATTGACTTCTTAAAGAGACAAAGCTGGACAAGGGTCAACCTACTGGCTATGGCTCCTTGTCAAATGTTACAATGATATAAAGAACCAGAACAAATGGCTCAGCGGTAGAGTGTGCGTGCTATGGGAACTGATGAGTCGGATGTTGCGGGTTTGAACCTACTGTGGGGTGTCAGGAAGGGCGTCTAGCTTTAATCCTTGATGTCCCGTCCAAGTCGATGTCCACCTCCACAATGTGACGACTAATCGGGTCATCAAGTAATGGGAAGGTTGCTGGTTTGATCCCCGGCTCCTTTAGAGAGTCTGTCACTGGGCAAGACACTGGGCCCTAGCTCCTCCTGATAAGCAGGTGGGGGCCATGCATGGTTGTTCCCACCATCAGTGTGAACGTGTGTGTGTGTGTGAATGGTTAAAGCTAAGCTATACATGGTGAAGTGCTTTGAATGGTCAGTAGACTAGACAAGGGCCATATAAATGACCATTCACGGGTCTCTCAATATAGGGACAAACGCTTAACAACGACTAAATAGGCCCATTTGTTCAATTATAGTCAGTTGAGAATGACAGAATATACTTACGTTTAATCTATAGCTCAAAGCATTCACTTGTGTAACTATATATCTCCGTTTTATAGGTCAAATAAATCCGATCACTTTCACAAAATCCTGAATTCACCAATGACACTGCTGAAGGTACCGGTACCACTTTACGTTCCAACTTGCCGTTTTCCAGTAATAGTTCCCAGCTGCAGTTATATCACCATTACTGCTGATCAAAAGTTAAAAAAAGAACTTGTCGGGGCCTGCAAGGACAAGCGTCAATGTAGGATAGTCAGTCTCTGAAGACTTGTTTTGAAAACAAATACGCGCATTTGGTTAGATATGGCCTTTGCCAGCCCAAGCCAGGAGACACGAAACAGTCCTGCTCATTCTTCTTGTTTTCCCTCTAATGCTCCAAGTCCATGTCTCAAGTGGCGCCGACCACAAATGCAGTTTGTTCAGCCAAGTCGGTGTCACAGTCTCAATTGTACGTCTCTGTTTTAGCATGTGTGTTGCTGCATCACAGTCATTATTCTTTGTTCATCATTGCAATTAAACACTTGGGGCTCAGTGTTCACTGGCCTTGATCCACAAAATTTCTCTGTGGCCTCTGAGACACCCCCCACCCCTGTGTCCTGCTCGGATCTGGCTCCACATTTTAATTCCCACTTTTTGCTCCTGACTTCCTAGGGCTCTCATGGTCTATAAATACCAGCTCACTCTCTAAAAATACGGAGTACCGTGACCCACTGGGACTGAATAGGAGCTCACTGTCTGTACACACACACACACACACATACAGTTATTCCTATAGTATTCCTTTATTTTGACCAATCCTGATTTTCTCCATGGAGCTGCCAGGAGACATAGAACACTCCCAATTCATTCTCTGAGAGTCCAGCATCCAATGATCTCAGCTTTCATCACAGTTAAAGGCCACTTTATTTGGTTATTGTAATCTTACAGGGAAATTTGTCCTCTGCCATTATCCCATCCTCTTGTATAGTAGCAGTGGGCAGCTGCAGCGCCCATGGAGCAGTTATGGGTTTATGGGTCTTGTTCAAGGACACGTCACCATGCTTTGTGAAGGAGCCGGGTATCGAACCAGTGACCTTCTGATTACTAGACATCTCGTTCTACCTTCTGAGCCTTGCTGCCTTGTATCTTATTGCAAATTAATTTGAATCATTTCACTACGGGTGGGCTAGGGTGTGTCTTTATGTAATTGCTGATGGGAATTATTGATCATCAAGGAGGCTGATAACTGGAACCAGGGGCCACGGTTGCTCAGTGTGTGCTTTAGGAAATGATGATCCAGATGGTACTGGTTTGAACCCACTGCGGGGTTCCAGATGCCCATCAGGAAGGGCATCTATCCTTAATCCCCCAAGTTCCATCTAAGTCCATGTCCACCCCCAAATCATGGGAATTAATGGTGACACATAGTACTGACCTCATCCATTTGCAGAAAAAAAATGTAAATCTTGGTTTCAAAGTTTAGCACAACAAGCTCAAAAATCTGCTGGAGTGTGTTTGGAATATATATATACAAGAACTTTTCTATATCACCTGACAAACAGCATCCTCTGAACTGTACAGGGATCTCTGAGCAGTGACAAATAACCTGGCCCATCAGTTGCTCTGCTTGTCAGCTGGCTAAGTTATGGCTCAACAGATGGACTTGTTGACTTATCCTATGAGGCTCAAGTTGGCTCTATGAGACTCAACATTACCTGAAGTTATTACGACCCTCCACTGCCTGGCTCCTCCGTAGAGTGTGTCGAATTGTCCCTGAGCAAGACGCTGAATCTCCTAACTGCTCCTGAGTGGTTGCTGCCTTGCATGGCTGCCTCTGCCATCAGTGCACGGGTCTATGCTTGGAGTGCCTTGAGCGGTTGCTAGACTAGAAAAGCGTTCTTTAAAAATGAGTCCATTTACCATTCATTACACTTTGGATTTGTAATAATATTGGTCTGACACAAACAAGGCTGCGACATCACAAACACAACATTGTGTCCATCCCAAACAAATGGAAATCATCAGTAACTGCGAGCGACTGAGGCTGCTATTTTTAACTGTAACAAGGCAACTACTGAGTTAGGCCTAATGGCAGTGATGACGGCATGACGCTGACATGCAATCTCACACAGCGCAGAGCTTGTTGGTCCGTGGCTCCCTACTGGAGTTAAACCTCGGCATGCCTCTTGTGTAACAGGTTTTATTATACTTGATAATAGTGAGAGGGGTCCGGTTTACGGGTCATGATTAGTCCCAACGTTGTGGGGGCGGATACAGACTTGGATGGAGCATGGGGGGGGAGGTCAAGGACGGATGCCCTTCTTGATGCCCTGCGGTGGGCTCAAACCCGCAGCCTCTGGCTTGTCGGTTCCCAAAGTATGCTTTACCACTGAGCTGCTGTGGCCCCCTTTTTATTTGATGATGAGCGTAATGGTAATAATGAGGATCTTGCATGTTAATGAACATTTGCAATGTAAATGCACTAGATTTAGCCACCAGGCTGATTTTCACGTGTTTTCCCAACCAATTAGCAGCTCAGTGTCTTGCTCAAGGACTCCTCCATATGCTTTCTGCAGGGGCGGGGATTGAACCACCGATCTGTAATTACTAGACGACTGTCCTACCACCTGAGCTGTGCTACTCCCGTGTCTTATCTTATTATCAGTACTTTGAAGGCTTGGCGTGTATACAAAATTACATTTACAAATCCATAATAAATGAATAAATGGTTTGCGCAAATTGCGCCCTTTTTGATTCAACACTGGACGCCGCATTTTTATTTTCTCAACAACTGTTCATCTGATTGACTTCACACTTGGCGGGTATACTGCTGAGGACGCAAGGAAGTACAGTGTCAAGTGTGAAGTTGTTTTGATGAATGGTTATTGAGAAAGCTGCAAGCAGTAAAGCTTTCAGCGAAGTTGGTCGTAATAAATTCTGTTTCTTCTCTTCCCATGAAATCGGCGACCAGAAACATGAGCAGCGCTGTTCTGCCGCTGGAACCCCCAACGTGGTCGGAGGGCAGATTAGAGAAATACTCCTTCATGTGTTTAACATGGAGTTTGAATATACAGGTCCTGTACCAGTAACGTGTAAATGCACCAACTCATACGGAAGGGAAAGGAAATCCACTTTATTTTGTCATTGTATTCCTAAAATGTTCCCACAATAAGGCCCAGCATAGCTCGGGAGGCAGGGTGGTTGTCTTGTAATCAGAGGATTGGGGGTTCGATCCCTGACTCCTGCAGATGATGTCAAAGTGTCCTTGAGCAAGACAGTGAAGCCCTAAGTGCTCAACTCCTGAGATAGAATGGTGACCTGTCCAGGGCGTTTCCTCACCTTCCGCCCGATGAGTGCTGGGACAGGCTCCAGCATGACTCCATGACCTGTCTTCAGCTAAGCGGTCGACAGTGGATGGATGGATGGATGGATGGATGGATGAGTGAAATGACGTTTGTTTCCAGTCATGCCACAGCAATGCAGGTTTCCTGCGAAGTGTGTGCATGTACCGTGCATGTGGACAAATGGCCTTAACTACTGTTATGTTTGTAAGTAATCACCATGTGCCTTGCATTTCACACTCATTGAATTAGTTCTTCCTCCCTGTAATTAGCTGGGAGCAGTGATTGGACAAAACTGAACTAGCTCCAGCTGCCCGACTGAACAGTTCTCCCAGAATTCCTGTGAAAATGTTGTACAAGGAAAGAAAACGGAACCATTTGTGCCCTGAAACACAATAGATCCAGGTACATAAAGCTAATGTTAGTCAGTCATTCAGTATTTTATAGTTATTTTTTTGACTTTTTAGCCTTTATTGACAGTACTGTTTAGATGGACACAAAATATTTGCTCCATTTTGACACGTCACCATTAGTCCCCATGTTGTGGTGACTTAGATGGGGCTTGAGGGATTAAGGCCAGACGTCCTTCCTGATACCCTGCTTTGGGTTTGAACCCGCAACATCCGGCTCATCGGTTCCCACATTGTGCGCTCTACCACTGAGCTGCCCCGTCCCCAGGACCTTTTTAAATAGATAAATACAATAAGGAAGAGAGAAAGGTGCTCTGAGCTGGAGTCAATCCGAGATGCCACTGTAAGGCCCGTGGTGTAGAGGCTGTACCAGCTGAGCCTTTGGGGTGTCTCTATCATTCAGTCCTTTTAAAGGTGTAAAGACATCCCTCAACGCATAGTGTCTTGCTTTTTTCAAGGGCAAGATGACAGCTATTGACGTTCAGGATTTATGATGTGACAACAATGACAAATCGTCAAAAAGGCTGATGGTGAACTTCAAAGCATTTTCAAATGAAAAATGATCAGATATCGACTTCCATCTGCAGTCCTGTTCAATAATTTACTCTTCCTTTCAACGTCTACTGCGTCAGATGCATATTTCATCTCCAGGCCTTAATTGCTTTGTGTATTTGATTTGGCCGACATGGTGGCCCAGTGCTTAGCAATGTTGCCTAACAGCAAGAAGGTCCTGGGTTTGAATCCCGGCCCAGGTCCTTTCTGTGTGGCGTTTGTATGTTCTCCACATGTCTGCCGGGGCTTCCTCCAGGTGCTCCAGATAGACATGCATGTCAGTGTGCCCCTGAGCTTGTATCAAGAAAAAAAACTTACCAGACTAAATGAACCAGTCAGAACTGGTACAGGTTTAAATCACACCTGTTCCCCAGTCAGCCATTTTTTCCCTTTAGTAATTCATAAATCTGCCCCCGGTCAGCTTCTCCTGAGAGCCAGTCAGCACCCGTCATACTGCATCTACCCCCAGAGCCACTGGCGTAGCTAGAAGTGAGATGTGACTCGCTCCATGACTTGAACTGTCCATGTCAAATGGGCCATTTCTGGTTGTCAGTCAGCAGACAGATCTTTGAATGATCTTCAAAAGGATAAGTGGAGCCAGAGGAATTGGTTGATAACTCATTTACAGCAAACACCGAGAACAAATTGGCCCACATGCTACACCGTGCACGGCTCACTTCTTGCCCGGCTGCCTGTCTGAACGAGGCAGAGTCGGCTCTGTATTTGCGGCAGAACTGGCTGAGGCAGTAAGCTTTCTCTCGAAAGGCGTTTGCCTGTACCAGGCCTCCAATCAGAGGAGTGAATAGGAGGTATGTGAAAAAATGCACTACGCCCAGAGAAAAGGGTTTGCTGAGTTAGAGAGAAGGACCTGCTTGATAGTCGATCCCTAATATTCTGTCTCGATCATGTTGACTGAAAACTGTAGTGATTCGTAGATCACCGGGAACTGTTTAAGATGGAATAAAAAAAGTGTCTGAGTCGGGCACCAGCTAAACCAAGTGAACTGTGATACACAGAACAGTGTGTGCAATGACTAGAAAGAGCTGTAAAATCTGAGCCTTTCCTCCTGGCATGTTCTGGGTCCGCCTGTCCCCACAGGGGTTGGCAACATGATCCAGAAAGGGCCTGCGTGGGTGCAGGTCTGTGTTCCAACCAAGCAGATACACACCTGAGTCTACAAATCAGGGTCCTTAGCAAAGACTTTGTTTGACTAATGGAATCAGGGGTGTAACCGCTTGGTTGCAACAGTGACCTGCGCCCACAATGGGTCCCTCTGGAGTCTGGATCATGTTGCCCACCCCTGCTAGGGAAACATGGCTCCAGGCAAAAAAGACCATCTATGAACCATTGGCTCTTAAATCCAAAATATCAAGGCGCAAAATCAAATTTTCAGGAGCTAAAATGTGGTGATGTCATCTGTGATGCCTCACACTGCCCCCCATTTCCATTCTGTACCGTTTGCCTTTGTTTGCTCTGCCCTCTACAGTCTACACAATGTATTCTTTACATGCACACTATGCGCAATAACAATAATAATAATAATAGTTTTTCCCTTATTTGTCCCACAAGGGGACATTTACATTTTTCTGCTCCCTTCCTGTTGTATGGAAGCAGTGAGCAGCCCCCATGTGGTGCTCGGGAAACATTAAGAGGTTTGATGTCAAGGACACCTCAAGGACACCTCGACAAGCTTTCTGCAGGGCCGGGGATCGAACCACCAATCTCTGATTACTAGACCACTGCCCTTTTTACTGAGCTATGCCGCCCAATACTTAATATACCAAAACCATATCACCATGATTACTTAAATGGCCAGTCTTTTATTTGCTTTTTCACTTTTTTATTCAACCAAGCGCATGTTTCGGGACCTGACGAGCCAGATGTTGCAGGTTCAAGCATCACCTGTCCAGGGTGTTTCTCTGCGTCCTCTACTGTGAGTGCAGGGATAGGCTCCAGTAGATCCATGACATGAATTCGGATAAGCAGTTGATGATGGATGAAAAACATAACAAAATGAATGCTGTCAATCAGGTGTGTCCAAACCTTTGACCAGTACTACATTTTGGAACTGAATCTGAATCCATATGTTGGACCCGGTATTGAACCCACGTTATAGTCCTCACGTTGACTCTATAGTTTAAGACCGTCACATCTGTAGGTTAAGGTTCAAAATGAAAAGTTCATTTTTGGAACAGAAGCTGAGTTTGTATTCTCCCCTGTAACGGTGGGAGTTGGCTTGCAGAGAAGCCACGGTTCTCCTGGTGAGGCTGAGCAGGACACAGTAGCAGCCCCGGTGCCTGGGGTGCGGCCTCCAGGAGCGTGTGATGGAGACGGTCTCTGGCGCCTGTGACAGGGATGTTAATGTCTCACCGCTGTGAGGCTATTATTACTGCTAACCTGATATGCTAGTATGTCTTGTGGGGTTGGGTTTCTTTGATGAGAAAGCAGAAAAATCTTCTCGATAGGGATGCTATCATATCTAGAAAATCTGCCATGCTGACAAATGGTACAGCAGCACATTTTTGTCTGAAAACATCTGTTTCTGTATGTATTAAATGGAGAAGGTGAGAAGTTCCCTGACGAGGGTTTTCATCAATCTGGGGAATTACTCAGCTGCGTAATTGAACCCACCCTGGGACATCAGCAAGGGCATCCGTCCTGAATCCCCCGAGCTCCATCTGAGTCCGTGTCTGCCCCCGCTACACGGGGACCAACCTGACAGTCTGTGATTCAACTGTCCTCTTAATTGAGCTCTAATCACTTCCCATATCTAACGGTTGAATCTGTGGTTATGCTGGAATGTGGAGGGCCCCTTAGCCCCCCTCCTCCGGCTGGTTTCAATGGGGGGTCAAAGAGGTCATCTAGTATGAAGAGGCAACGACCATCCCTGAACCAAGGAGGGGGGCCTTAAAGTAAATTCATCACCATCTTGCCATGCTATGATTGCGGCTGTTGCCCAATCCTCTGACACATGGCCGTTGTAATGCTAATGGCCGGGCCGTTTGCATGAAACTCATCGCAGGTTTTGGTTGTTATGCAACTGTATTGTTCAATAGGGTGGAGATCCCGCAGTCAGCCGTGCCTGAAGAAGTCATGTAGATGGGTGAGGAAATGTTTCTCCATTTAAACTTTGTCTCACGTGAACTGATTCCATTTTCGGGGAGAGTCAGTCAAGGGTTTCTAAACCTCTCCTCGCGGGGGGCTTGTGCAGCTGAATGGATAGAGGGCACACCGCATGGTCGCAGCCATCGCCGGTTCAAATCCAACCAGTGACCTTTATCGCCCGTCTTACCCCTCTCTCCGTTTCTCTCCCTCCCCCATTTCCTGTCTACCTCCACTAGCACTATGTAATAAAGGTGTATATATATATTTTAAAAAGCCCTCCACGCAACAGGCCCTGCTTTATACTGCCGGAAATGTCTTCAGGGCTCCTTTCTCACATTCCTGTCTTGTGGAGGACAGCACAAGCATTTCCCTGCCATGCTGCATCTCATCCTCTGTACGTTTGTACTGTAGCGTTGCAGTTTGCATGACTTTCCAATCACAAGCCAAGTTCACATATTGGAGAGCGTACAGGAGCTCAGGCTGTTGGACGGGTAGACCCAGGCACAAGAGGAGATGAGAGAAATCCTATGGCCGTTTCTTTTTGGTCTTTTTTCTTGCTCGTGGCAGTCGCTGGCAACTGTCAGAGAAAGATGGTCACAAATTTAAAGGTTAGTCGCATTGTCTTGGTCAGGGCTGCTTGTTGGCCTGTCAGATTTTGAGGAGAGCAGCTCCTTCGATCCTAGAAAAATAGAGATGCTATTGTTAAACATGGCACCAACCACGGTTAAGCTGGAGAAAGGTGTCGGTAGGACTCCACTGACTAGACTGGTTTGTGTTATTCACGCCATGTCGGCTGCATCTTAATTTGTCATTTCTAATAACCAGTTTATTACTCTTACCTCAATTCCCTGCATGATATTTTTAATGTGATGGCTGCCGTCTGAGCAAAGCTAGCTCAGCGTTAGACCTGATGCTATGTAAAGTAGCCCATCTTACCTCTCACATGTTGACCTGCTGCCAGGATCTTTAA
Organism: Regalecus glesne; assembly: GCA_900302585.1. Classification (NCBI taxonomy): domain Eukaryota; kingdom Metazoa; phylum Chordata; class Actinopteri; order Lampriformes; family Regalecidae; genus Regalecus; species Regalecus glesne. Next base: position 106 of record OMLC01042818.1, on the reverse strand, counting down.
GTCTTGTAGACACATTCAAGCTATCTTGGGTTTGTAGCTCGCTGTCCAGCTCGGGCTGAAATGGAACAAGGTACGAGGGACTTGGATGAGGCGGGTGAACGGTGAC
>OMLC01042817.1:0-15853 GCA_900302585.1 Regalecus glesne | reverse complement strand
CTACTGATCTATGCCGGCCCATAAAAAATATATAAAAAAAATATAAAAATAATTGAAATCATTAAAAAATATTATTATTATTGGAGTTCTCCGCCTTTTTTGAATGCTGTGACTCCTGTCGTCAAGCCCCGCATTGCTACAATAATTCCAGTTACAAAGATGGCACTTTTTCACCTTGGTCTTCCTCATTATTCATAGATGTTTTCTCCAGTAGATCCTCTGCACTCAACACCTCTGAGCAGCTCTACTACTATTTTACCAACACTGGGATCATAAACATCAATATCCACAGAACAAAGATTGACACCCCCAATCTCTGTAGTACCATCGGTTGTAATAAGTGGTGGGGAATGGTTCATAAGCTCACTGGTACTCTGTTCATCATTCAAAGCTAGTGTTGCTGTTTTTTAACCATGGGTGATGGTTTGGTCCTGGCATAGCCACATTGATGGGTAGTTTGGCTATCAGGGAACACCTTTTGATCAAGAAAAAAAGGTATCGTGTTTAACTGGTCTGTTGCTAAACAACACAGGCTGGTAGAATTTGTTTTCTGAAGTTAACTCATCCTATTGTACAGGAGCAGCGAACAGCTGTCATGCGGTGCTTGAGGAGCAGTTAGGGCTCCAGTGGTTTACTGAAGGACACCTCAACATGCTTCCTGCAGGACTGAGGATTGAACCAATCACCGATCACCAGAGGAATGATCTACCCAATTTTTACCCCCCCCCATGAATGATATTTCAGTATGGTCAGTTATAAATAATGGGGAATTGTGATTGCTGATGGCATTTGTGAAGTTTATCCGCCTAGTTTGGCTAAAAATCCAGTTTTCTTATGAATTTTGCATTGATCCTAGGGACTGACGCTGTTATGTTTTCCATTTGCTTATGTTTGGGCCCTTCATGGCGTCCGCAAGTCTGAAATTTACTATATTATCACCTTTATTCATCCATTACTGTCATATTCCTATTGTCAAAAGTAGTAATCAAGTCAACACATCTCTCCCTGACAACAGGTGACGCCAACGTGAGTACCTCAATTTTATTTTCATTCTGGGGACGTAACTAAATATATAGCTAATATCTCAAATCTTGTTGTAAGGGGGCTGCGGTAGCTTAGCTGTTAGCATGCTCGCTTCAGGCACTGATGACCCAGAGGTGGCGAGTCAGAATCCAACACGGGGCGTCAGGAGGGCTATCTGACCTTAATCCCCCAAGCTCCACCTAAATTGGTGTCCACCCCTACATGTGGGGACTAACCGTGACACGTAAAACGCACCTCTCTCTAATTCCCATTCTTGTTGTAATCTCAACTCCTCATAATACATACAAACAATTACACAAACATTCCTCTGACCATGCCCATCTTTAAACGTCCAGTTATTACCTGCTGATCCTTGATGACTGATGTCAATAGCAGCGTTGCAGATTGTGCAGAATGCATGGTGGCAAAGTCTGGAGATGTGGAGGCATGGCCGTCTCACGCAGTAACTTTCTGGGAATTTCTGTGGCGTGCGCACTTGCTTATATCCAGCCACGGAGCGCCGTGATCTGTTCCTCTCATTACGATTACGGGTTTGGCTGCCTTGAGTTGATATATCAATGCCAAGAAAAATATCTTTAACCATCTGCGACACAAGGGTATCTTACTTTGAAACCTCACATGACTGGTTAATGAGCGAGCTAGCTTCCAAATAAATACATAACAGTAGGCTAATGTTGATTCAACTCAATTCATATCTCCACTTTCCACCAGCCCCAGGCTGCCTTCCTTTGCAAAGGGGTTCAGAGAAAGATTCTCATCTGAAGAATCATCCAGCTGGAGTAAGGGGAGGGAACAAAGGGGATAAAATCAGGAACAAGTATGTTGCTGTACATTTGCAGATCCTATCTATGGTCTCTTGAAATGACATTATGATTTTAATCAATCATCCCTGCTTGCGGAAGGGTTTTTTTATGGGTGGGGGGTTCGAAGGGTCGGTGAAAGCAAAGGGAATGAAGCCAGCGTTATGATTGGTCAAACCATTCTTCTTCTTCTTCTTCTTCTTCTTCTCCTCCTCCTCCTCCTCCTCCTTGGCCAGCTAGACACTTGTTGGCATATCCTGCACAACTGGTCATACTAACCATGCCTCCTCACTAGCTTTTTGCATAATTTAGTGATGAATCACATATGGGTATTGCGATGTTAAAAAAGTATTCCTTCAATGCAAAATGCATATATGTTGATAGAGCTTCTTTGTGTGTGTGTGTGTGTGTGTGTGTGTGTGTGTGCATACAGTATACAGCAACTGCGCTGGCTCTGACAGGCAACATGTCATCAGGATGCCTCAACAATGGCTGCCGCATCAAGTCCCATATGGACAGCTTCATCCAGGACACCAGGCTGCAGGTGGTCAGGAGAAGCAATACAAAGACCAGATAAAAACATCACCGCCGAAATGTTGGATTGACCCCTTGAGACTCGAACAAGCTGCCATCAGCCGTTCCAACTGGCGGGAGATCTGCTCCAGAGGTACAGAACAGCTGGACATGGAGAGGAATGTGGAAAAACCACAGATAAGACGAAGGAGGCGGAGACACACGGCCATGCTGATCCAGCCTTCTTAGGTCCGACACACGGTAAAACTTGTGGATCCAAAATTGGGCCCTACACTCATCAACAAAGACACCGTCGGATTGGATGGACGCACAGCGTGCGTGCGTACGTGTCGGGACGAGGGCAGCAGAGCGGGTGAGTGGGGAGAGTTTCTAAGATGATCTAAATGAGTTCTTCATCTGCTGTGCTGTAAGATGTCTAATTAAAGGCTAGAATAAAATGGAGCCCTACACTGCTTTGTCTCTCATTATTATTTATCCGGCGTTTCCTCTCCAAGAGCCTGTCCGCACTCATCTCTCAAGTCTCTTCTCGTCTTCACGTCTCTCTGATCCTCTGCTTCGCCATCCCTTTGGACCTCCGTCCTTTTACCCTTCTTTTCCCTCGCTCCTACCGCTCCCTCTCTCTCTTCGTCTGCCTCTCCCTGTCCATCCCACACTCTCAATTTCTGTCTTGGTCTCTGTGAGTCCTTCTGTCTCTTTCCCAGTCTTCCCGCATATTTCTGTTTCCCTCTGTTGCTCTCTCCGTGTTTGCATTACGCTGCACTGATTACCGCCATCAAAGAAAGAATAACAAATTACGCCCTGATATAAGCACTCGGGAGTTTATGGCTCTGGGTGGATACACACGAGAAAGGTTTCGACCAGATTCATTCCCAATTAGAGTAACGTAAATAACATAAATCCAAAGGTATGTCGTAGTTTTCCCTCCCAGGCTCTCGCAGGCTTTTCCTAATCTGGAAAATGTGCCGTCGGGGGTAACGTTTGGTGTAATTACACGGGGAGATCTAGCAGAATGGGTTCATGCTTTGTCAGAGCTTGCTGCTTTCATTACACCAGCCGAGGTTATGTAAACAAATAGCTCGTAAAGCAAGGGCCCTCTTAAACATGCACATTATGAGCCTCTTGCTCCGCACTGCCACCATTACAACCACAACAACGCCAGCGAAATTCCAATAAAGCGGTCAGAATAAACAAGTTGGGAGCGGGTCGTGAATGGATTCATTGGAAAACGAAGGATGATTAGATTACAAAAAAAACAAAAAAAAAGAATAAATCACCAAAGGGACGGAGCCAACAGTGTGACTCGGGGAAGAGGATGAGTGATTTACAGCATAGGAGCTAGTGGAAAAGACAAAAGGCGACCGCAAGTAAATGTGAAGTCAACGATGTAATGAGGTAAACATGGCAACGTGATAAATTAATGTATAATCCAATTAGGTCACAAAGAATGGGAAATAGATTGGGAACAGCATCGATGCCAAGTTGTGGGGTTCATCGGGGTGCCCGGGCGGGCCTCCTCCGTGCAGAACACTGGAAGTAAAGGCAAAGTTAGCCGACAGGCTTTTTACAAAACCTAATGAAGAGAGATGGAATAAAAACGATGGAAAGAAAACTAATAATGATGAGAATAATGACGAGGGCCTTGAATGAAAGACATTAAAAAGTGAAAAGCAGCAGTAGGAGTATAAAGAAGCACAGGAGAGAAAACCAGAGAAAAAAGAACAAAAGGGGAAGAAGGGAAAAAAAAACAACAGGGTAATTTATTCATTTTTTAACCTTTATCAAAACCAGTTGAAATCCTGGTCAGATTCAAAATGTCATCGACCTGGGCAGGATGGGATGAACAAGCAGACCCAAGGACACAAAATGTAACATAAGGTAAATATGGAGGTGTAACAGAAAGGGAGAGAGAGAAAGAGAGCGAGAGAGAGAGAGAGAGAGAAAACATCAGAGAAGGGAGGAAGGAGAGCCACGCCACCCGTCAATAAGAAGTGTCTTTCAAACCCTTCACCTGATGTGATCATCACCAAGTGTCTCAACGAGCCGGTCTCTGAGAGCAGTCAAACATCCCAGAGTATATTTGTAATGGTCAGAATCAAACCACCGAGCCGGTCACTTTGCTGATCCTTAACAGTGTTTGACTCGTCAGCTTGTAAAAGAGAAGGTCTGCTGTGGAGAGACCGACGCACCGGCGATCACTTAGAGTTCACCTCCGAGCAGTGAAGTCGCTGGTACATAAAAGTGATTCATTCATTGGAAACACCTGCCAGAGAGAAGGGATGTCTTATTGGATTATTGCATATTCAAGGTGTTTTTCAAGCACATTTGAAAGGAGTTCATCAGAGGGTCTCTTTAATAGAAGCAAGATGTCCATAAAAGCATACAATGGGAGATTAAAGAATAGCAATATGCAGAGCATTACACATAACAGCGACACACACAATCCTCCACTTATTAAGTTCAGCGCGGGAGGGAGTAGAGGGCCTTGTTAACACAGTTTCCGCACAAAGCGCCGGATGGAGTCTGGATCAAAGTGAGGTTGCCGCGGTAACGACGAGGTAACAAACAGAAAGGTTGGGTGAGCTGTCGGTGAGTGTGTTTGGGTGTTGTTGTTTTTTGTTCGAGTTTTGTCTAAAGTGGGATTTAGCAATGTGTGTGTGTGTCTGTGTGAGTGTTCCTGTGTCTGTTATAAAGTTTTTTGTATGTGTGTTAGGATATTTTGCCTGTGTTATCTGTGTGTGTGCTGTAACTTTCTCCGTAGGTGCTGTGTGTGTGTGTGTGTGTGCGTGTGTGTGTGTACGCGTGTGGGTCTTTTGCGTGCATACATGCGGCCCGATGTCTCTCAGGGGTCACCTCAGCATCAGACGGGTGATGTTTTTGCCGCTGTCACCTGGCAACTATCACCCCGGTGAGGGCCCATGGTGGTGGGCAGATAGGAGGCCTATTGTGTGAGGTGTGGCGTTAAGGAAGCTGACGTCTGCACAAATAGCGCTGACATCAGATAGGAGATGTAGATGACACCGCTCAACACCGCTGCTGCGTGTGGGTATGCGAGTGTTCACATGCGAGCAAGAAGTCAAGGAGGAGACGGGGAAACGTGTGAGTGACAGAGGATAGAACACGCCGTGAAGAATGAGTTCGTGTTGACACGTTTTTTTTTTTTTTTTTTGTTTTTTTATCCTCTCAAAGTGAAAAAGGGATAAATGCGTGTGCGAGAGAGTGAGAGACAGAAAGCGAGGGAGGAAACGAGATACGTGTGAGTATTTGATTATCAGCAAAGATGGTTGAACAAAGCCGGAACGAGGGATCAGGGCCATACGCCTTCAACGAGGTGCAGCGGAACACGCCTCCACAAGCACACACTCTCTTGCATACGTGCACTCATCCTCACTCTGCCCCCCCCACCCCCCAACACACACACACACACACGATACTCCCACACAAATACTCTGCTTATCACGGCAGGGCTTTTGTTTCCTGTGTCACCAGTAGAAAGTGTGTTTCCAGAGAGATAAGAGGTAAATAAACACGTATACACAAAAGGCAGGCGTCCCTCATAGCCGCCTCAGATAGATGTCTGCTGGATTAGAAGGCAGCGCTCGCTCCGAAAGATGCTGAAAGCACCCAGGTCGTGTTGATGCCAGCCAAACACATATATTACCAGTTGATGGATGCCTTGCCCTGCACTCACAGCTTTGGAATACTGAGACTTCAGCGGTTTCGCCCCCCCCCCAAAAAAAAGCATAGTGCAAAGCTATTATTGTCTGTTTAAGTGTTGTTAGCTCGCTTAACTTGCCCATATCGTGTGAAAAGTTCAATAAAAACTTTAACTGCACATTCGCATCAAACGGGGGGCCACGTGCGGTGTTATTGTATTTATATGACTAAAATCAGAATAACTGGAAGAGAGTGTACCACAGCACAGCCAAGCCAGACAGCACAGGTTCAGCCCCACCACAGGGCATCAAGAAGGGCATCCAAAGGGTAGAAAATCCTCAACATCAAGATTGAGTTTGGTGACATCACCAGGAAGTGTGTTTGACCAGCCGCTACCACGCTAACGCTAACAAGCTAATCTTCACACACTAGCATCCTTTCCAACACATGTTGCATCAATCCGTTTATATCAAGACCGTTTTTGTGATTCCCTCACCTGGATTATTGAGCAAACGTCAGGACAATGGCAAGTTGACATTTTCTAAGTGATCATGTTATAGGAAGCAGAGCATGCTGACAAGGCCACGGTCAGGACCGATCTCCAACCACGACGAGTCAGGCTGTAGGGAGGAAGGTGGAGAGGCCTGTGGGGTGGTGCACTGGGAGTGAGCTGTCCCTCAGCACTAAAAGAAAACTACCTCTGAATAACTCATCGTTGGATTCTAATGGAAATCAGACTAATCGGATGAATGTTGGGTGGTAGGCTTACATTTCAGGGAGGGAGCACGTGGAAACGATTCATCCATCCATCCATCCATCGTCAACCGCTTATCTGAAACCAGGTCGCGGGGGAACTGGAGCCTATCTCTGTTCTCATTGGGTGAGAGGCAGGGTACACCCTGTATAGGTCACCAGTCTATCACAGGGCAGAGCAGTTAGGGGAACAGTGTCTTGCTCAAGGACACCTCAAGACGCTTCTCTGGAGGTGCGGGGATCGAACCCGCAACCTTCTGATCGCCAGGCAACCACTCTACCCACTGAGCCATGCCGCCCCCCTAACAATTTTTACTTTCTTTTAGCCATTCTTTAAGAAGACTGGTTCACTAGAAGAAAAATATTTACTCATGTTTAAGATTTTTCCACTCAAATGAGCAACTACTTCACTCCGTATGGCCGAGGACAAAGCAGCAACTTAGGGCGCCCTGCTGCCGCTTGAGAACTGAAAATTACCCACAACACCAAATAGCTCATAAAATGGCTTTAGTCAGATGCATTCTCAGGAATTTGTTGATCCACCTCTTTATAAGACCTATATCTTACAATCTGGTGTTCAGGTCATATCATCTTTTTCCTTAACCTCCCATTGGATTCCACTATGCCACAGTGTCTAAACTTCTTCTGGATCGCCACTTCGTCGCGGCAGAGAAGGCTGCATGTCCTAATGGTAACACTAGCTGTGTCATCTGAAGCTTGACCCCCGGTTAATCTACTCGAGGTGTAAAGGAGAAGGGTGAGGTAACAGATGAAGTGCAACCCAACAAAGACCTCAACAGCCAAACTGGTGGAAGATGTTATCTCCAGGGCACAATGGCAGTGACGGCTGTAACAGAGGGTGTTCCCCAATGGTCTTGGATCTCCATGCCATTGGACTCTGGCCACCACCTGACAAGGTCCATGTGGTGGCCACAGGCACATTAGCCTCTGTACATACATGTGCTGCCCGGGGTAGTATAGCTCAGGAGATGGAGCGGGTCATCTAGTAATTAGAGGTTTGGTGGTTTAATCCCCGGCTCCTTCACAGAGCATGTTGAGGTATCCTTGAGCAAGACACTGAAACCCTGAACTGGTCCCTGGGTGCGACCCACTGCTCCTATATCATGGGATAGGTTAAATGTGGATGACAAACTGCAAATTGGAAAGAATGCAATGACTAAAAAAGGGGTTTTCCTTTTCCTTCCTCTCCAAGTTAAAACTGCCATATGCAGGCGTCCTCCTGTAAGAACACCCCAAGGACCTGGAAGGAGGAGAGTCATACCCAGTCCAGAGTGACCTCCGGTGATAATGATGAATGTGAACTCATAGTAACACATGCACAGAACCCGACCCTGGTCAGGGACGTGCCGTCCATATAAGCGAGTAAAAAAATTAAAGCAATAAAATAAAACAAAGTGAAAAAATCAAAAATAACACTGTGGAATATCCAAATTAAAGTACTAATATAAAGTGTTTGGTTGTTTTCACTGAAAGAGTCGTCCTCGATGGTCCCAATGCACCAGAAGTCGTTAATTTTGATTTAACTTTTTGGCGCCATCCGTAGGGTTGATCCCCCCCCACGGGCATTGGGCTTGGCACAATGTTAAATTAAGTGTGTTAAAATATTTCATGCTTACCCAATCTCAAAGCTCGCGGCATGTGCCTGATCCTGGTGCTGTATGGCCAGAGGAACTCATATTCCACCTAAATATGTAATTAAACGTTTTACCTCCCCCCTTTAAATGCACAAGGTATTAAATTACTTGCACTGAAACAGCTTTCTTAAAAGTCGATGTGTCATACTATGGCAGGTTGCTATTCTATATCGCTTCAAATGAAAACTGATGTGGTCAGTGATGTGTTGAGAGGTTTTCTTTACCACTGCTGAAATGTGTTAAAAACACTATTGTATTACCTCCAAGATATATTCACGCCAAACGTGAACAGCACACTTATTGGAAATGTGTAATACATTGTTGAACAGCGAGAAGGAATCATCAGTGAGACATCATTTTCGGGGTGTACGTTCCAAATGAAAAACACTTGTTCTTATTATAGAACAAGTTTTTAATAAAAAAGAAGGAAATGGGTCATTGGGCATAATAAAAAGGATATTTATGGGGGTGAGAAAGTGGAGATTCAGCCAACCGGCTGTGTTGGGTTGGTTGGCCCAACCCAACTCATTCACTTCGGATTGAGGCCTTTTCCTAAAGCAAGTAAAAAGGCGGCACGTCCGCTGGAAACCTTCTCTTCGTGGTGCTGGCTTCTCCTTTCCTGCTTTTGATGAAAAATACCAGCTACTGCCAAGCGCAAGGAATTAAGAGTAATACAATTTTGATCAAAATAGCACCACACTGAATGCAGTCCGTCACACAGCAGGTCTCATAGAGCAAGCAAGCTGCATCATGAGCCCTGACCGACTAGGGTTCCCAGATGCAGGTGGCAGGTTGTTACCACGGTTACAGAGACCCCTCCACAAGTATGCAAACTGTGCCCCAGTGTGGTTAAGCATTTATGCTGCTCTCTGTCCCTGACCCCAAAACAACCTGTCCTTACACAAAACAGGTTGAATCAGTTCATCTGAATACAGCATTAAAAAGGAAACCCGTGTTTTCCAGAGAGATCAAAGTGTTTGAAAGAGTCTTTTGGTAGGTCTTTCCTTCCCGTGACTGTCAGACTCTATGACCAGCGCTGCTCCCCCAGTAGACCAAATTGACAACAAGACGTAAAACTGGATTGCATACCATTCAGTGAACTGCTGAGTCTGTCTTTGTATGTCCATGCTGTATATATTCTTCATATGTTGCAGTATTTCCCCTTGTTAACGTTGCTTCTACATTTTGTGATCATGTTTGGATTTTATGCCCCTCTAGATTCTGCTTTCCATTTTGCTGCTGTAACACAGCAAATCCCCCCCCCTGTGGGATTAATAAAGAAGTAGAAGATAAGATGAAATAAGATATTCCTTTATTAGTTCCACGGGAGGGGGATTGTGGCGTTACAGCAGCAAAGTGGAGAGCACAGTCAGAGATGTACAAAATCTAAGCGGGCATGAAATACATAAAATAAATTTAAAAAAGGTGTAATTTTACAAATATGAACAGCATACACAGCAGGGTGGACAGAAAAACAGAATCAGCCATTAACTCAATATGAATGTAAGTAATCCTGTTGTTCATCTTGTTGTGAATTTGGTGTGTTGGGGGAGCAGTGCTGGTTATAGAGTCTGACAGAAAGGGAAGACCTGCGAAAAGGCTTCTTCAAACACGGTGGATCCAGTAACCTGTCTCAGACGGAGCAAGAGAGCCCTCCACATGGAGTGAGAGCCACTGTCCATCATCAATTGTTCTTCATCATCCTTCACCGAGATCTTATTTTATCATAAGGGGTGGCCTAACTCAGTGGGTAGAGTGTTCATCTGGCAATCAGGGGGTCGTAGGTTTGATCCCCGGTCCTACAGAAAGCATATCAAGTAGTCCTTGAGCAACACACTGAAACCCTGAATGCTCCCTGAGCCCCATATGGTGTGGATGCTCACTGCTTCATTTAATAGGATGGGTTAAAAAATGCAAAGAATTCCACATTTTCCCTCGTGGGACTGATGAGGGAATCTTATCTTTTTTTATCTTATCTCATCTGTCTATGGGAGAAAAGCAAGCAATGTCGAGGCTAAGGGAAGATGGGGAATCAATCACAGCCATTGCACAAACATGGACCACGGCCAGTACAACCATTTGGAATATCCTGAAGAAGAATGAGACCACTGGTGTACTAAGCTACAGACGTCAAACCGGTAGACCAAGGAAAACATGAGCAGTTGATGACAGAAACATTGTGAGAGCTGTAAAGAAAAACCACTCAAATAGCTGTCAGTGACATCGGCAACAGCCTCCAGACTGCGGGAGTGAAAGTGTCACAATCCTGTTCACAGCAGACTTTAGGAACTGAAGTACAGAGGCTACGTCAGAAGACCCAAACCACTCATTGGCAATAAGAATAGGAAGGCCAGATAGAAAGTTGATGTGTTCACTTTGAAATCATCTACAGTCTGGAGGTCTTTAACACAAAAAATAGAATAACTACGTACAGGCACATGGAGAGGGGGGAGCCACTGGGGTTTGAGCTCCTGCCCCTTTACCCTGAGTACCCATAGTGCCCCTTTGAGGGACCGTTCAAATTTTTAATAGAGAATAATATTATACGTCAACATTTAAGAAAATAAGGCGTTTAATGATTATTTTGTTTGGATAAGGTTGCCGTAATAAATAAAGTTAACATATGTTAAAGGAGCAGCATAGCTCAGTGGGTAGAGTGGTTGTCTGGTTATCAGAAGGTTACAGGTTTGATGGGTTAAAATGCAGAGAAATCCAAATGTCCCTTCGTGGGGCTTAATTTGAAATTCTTTCATATTAAAGAAAATGTCCCATGTGGTCCTTTTTTAATGTTGAGCCCCTGCCCCTCAAAAGGCCTCTGCATGGCGCTGATCATTTAGTATTTTCATGAATGTCATCCAATTCTTTATCATCAGCTTGAGCCGCTAACTTTCAAGTTAGAAAAAAAGAGAAAAAAGGAATCATCAATGGTCAGCTGGTCACCAACATAAAAAAAGAATATGATCATTTTGTATTTTTATTAATGTGAAATTTCTCATTAGTTTGAGCCCTTGATTTTAAATTAATCTGTTTCTCGTTAGAAAATCTGAATTGATCGATTTATCACGAGAGAAATGTTGTTTTAGAAAATGTGTGAAAACGTCGTCAAAATGAATCCCTTTCCAGTTTTTGTAATCTTTAACACACTGCATTATCACCTCGGGGGTGACAGGCCGTTTACGACCTCTCTTAGTTTAGCCTTTGCCTTTTTTCCACTTCTCACTGGTCTGGACATGTCCTCCAACTACCATATGTTCAACTTTATGAACTCTCTTATTTGTCACCTTTTCCTTTACTGGTTTCTCCTTGGACTGGACTCATGTTCAATCGACCGCAGTCCCAGTTTGAATCTGTGGCTCCTCCGGTTTCTCACTGACAGGGGCATCTCGCTCACCAACCTGCGGCATACCAGCCGCAGGTTGGCTCCGTTCTTTTCAAAACTGTCTCCCCGGCTGCCTCGGGGGAACCCGGTGGTCTCTCCGGACAAGCCCTGATCAGGTGTTCCTGTTTATATGACATCTAAAACATTTAGCAGCCTCTAAGGTGGCCCCCATACTGAAAAGCTTTATTTGGTCCAACACTCCTCAGAGTACGAACGTAGGGATGATGACCGAATGGTGTGAAATGTTTATTCCCATGTGTGGGTCGAAACTACGGAGAGACCAAAGCGTCTGACTGGCAGCAGCCAATCAGCAGCATTTCCCCTCTCACATTCTACAACAATGTGAGAGGACTGGCTCCCTCCTTGGTTTCAGCCCACACATGGGTATAAACATTGCACACCATTCAGTCACTATCCCTACGTTCATACTCTGAGGACTGTAGGACTAAAAAACAACAACTTTCCAGCATGTTGATGATATCGTCGCTGTTTCTCGCCTCACTGAGGTTTTCGTGGATCGCTTATGTGGACTATTGCGTACGTATAAAGACAGCTCATCCCGACGTTAGTCTGAATAGCCTGTAGTTGTTGACCTTACTTGTTGACCTACCAGGAGAGGACCGTGCTAAAAGATCCTTTCCCTGCAGCAGTCCCCTTGCAAAATGAAACCCACTTTAGCAATATGAAATAAATTAGATAAGAAGTAAATCTGTCCCCATGGTACAATGGGTTCACTGGCAGGAACACATAATAGATTATGAGCACATTTGTGTGCACATTGTACGTTCCAGTATTTTTAAGGAAATTTGCTAAATCAATTCTGGTAGTTGGTTCATGTTCATAAGTTATTGAAAAAGGCATAAAAAGCATGTCCAACCCTCCTTCCTTCCTTATTTCTTTTTTTTTTAAATTTGATGATTGGGATATCACTTTTGCCCCCTAGCCACAGGACAAAAAACCACTAACACCCACTGACATCTGGCTTTGGTCTTTACTGGGAAAGGTTACCATTGGCATTCAGACCTAGGATGAATGGCTCTGCAGTAGTCAATGGTATTTATCGGCTCCAGCACTGATCAGCAGTGATGGAAACATGACACCTGGATAGAAATGCTAATTTTCACCATGCAAAAAAGGGATCATTTGCCAAAAACTGATTGCCATCCGTGGTATCCACTTGCCAAAAAGTGATTGCAGCTCCTACCTTGTAACCAAAAGGTTGTTTCAGCCTCAAAACAACTTGAAATGTATAAACCCATTCAGCTTGTGGATGGCAATCAGTTTTTGGCCGGGGATCAGGCTTTGGCACTACACCTACAACACCAGCAGAAAAAAGGAAAGAAAAACAGAAAGGCATACATGTCTACTGGCGATGGGAAAGGGGTCGGTTGCTTATTTATCACAGGTAATTCCATTTTTTTCAAAAAAAAACAATCCACTCATACGTGTAAATGTTGGTGGAAGAAGGGCTCCTGAGGTAGCTGAACGTTGTAATTTACCCATGGTTGTTCCACAACCTCGTCTCTCCATTACAGCCTCTTGTAAATCCTGTTTGATTCTTGCCTCTCCCCTGCAGTCTGTCCCCTGCCCATCTCCCCTGGACCTGTAAACATCTAGCTAACTTGCTGTGACTGCATTCTTCAAGTTGTGCACAAAAAAGGAAGACTTGTGCTTCACCAGGGTGGCGGGATGGTGTGTAATAACTTTAATGACCCCGGCTGCTGTGCATCAAGCAGCCATTTACTCCACACCTGCTCTTTCTGCAGAGCCCGGATCAGGTCCACCTGTGCCCACGACCCTGCCAAACACTAACCAATTATCTTGAAGCACCAAAGTGACATAAACAATCATTAGAGAATAACCCGGACCATCAGTCCATTAACCTTCTCATCCACAGCTCGCATGTCTTCCTTCCTGGTATCGAGGTCATTCCACACACTTCTCTGTCGTGCAACAGGGTACGCAGATGCCTCTCCCTGCTCGGCCACTTCAGCATCGCCTTGACCGTTATTTTACAAGCCCCCCTCCTTCCAACACTTTCAATCCTCCCATTTTAAACGTGTTTTCCTCCCCTTTTTCCTCCCCCTCTATCCATGCCTCCCCCTCAATTCATCCCTTCGACCCCTCAATTCATCCCTTACATCAACCCCCTGAATCATCTCGCTCCCTGTAATTCATCCCTTTCTCTCTGAACCCCCAATTCATCTCTCCTTTTGACCCCTTCATTCACCCTTACCCTTTGACCTCTTGATTTATCCCTCTCCACTTTGTCTCCCCAGTTCATCTTCATTCCTCGATTCACCGCTCTCCCTTAAGTTCATCCCTTCTCAGTCTTTTGGCTAAGGTCGATCATTACAAAAATTTTTTTTTTAAAACGTATCCCTTCAACGGTTTGATTCATGCCTTTCCCCCTGACCCCTCAATCCACAATTCCAGGACCACATCCATCTAGACCAGGTTTACAAATCGAAGGTAAGGCTGCTGAAGCACTTCATCTCCCTCACCGCTGGATTTGGCAAATACAGCCGAGACAGGTGGTCCCCCTCCTGAAGGTAACCCATATTTCAGCCCTCTCTCAATGAATTGTACCTCATTACAGTAGCGGCTCATATTTAGGGGGTACAGGTGGTCAAACTACGTCATTCTCCCACCCACAGCAGCACCTTCAGGGACCTTATAAAGGCCGATCAAGTTCAGCGGCAGCCACGTAGTTCTCGTTAAGGCTCATCACGGTCACAACTCAACATCAATTCTTCCCAGCAGATATTCATCTTCTATCACTCTGCCAGTTGAAAATGCAAGGAAAGCACGTTCTTATCTCAATATGTGAAGAGTCATTGGGGGGATTGATGGAGTGTAAAGACCCCTCCGCAGTAAGATCCAGACTCGGACCACCCTTGGGACCTCTTGAACCTGCTGCCCTTCACCCCCCCCTCAACTTAACTGCCTCTAACTCCTCAGTTGATGCCACACTCTCGACAACACGTTCTCCCTAAACAGGTCGGACCTGACTCTCAGCGCTGTGGTCTTTGTTAGCCAAGCAGGGCTTATTTTCCGAATAGAGCATCAAGCAATCCTCTCATCCTCAGAACGGTTTAGAATACAGAAACGTTTTTCACCCGAGTGAGTCTTACTAGTTTGGAGCCGAGGTGAAGTGCATCTTGAGGCATTAAGAGTGGCTCACTCAAATCTGAATGGGTCTATAAAAACAGAGCGAAACGTAACAGAAACCTGAATCTCATATAAAGAGAGAAAGCTGAAACATACCGTGTCTTAAAGACCCTGTAAATCAACTACTTATGCCCTGGTAGGAATAGTGAGCAGTGAGTAAAGTCACTGGTGGCTGTGTGTGTTCGTGTGTCTGTTCATGAGTGTGTGTGTGTGTGTGTGAACTTAGTCTACATGTCAGCAATCACATCTCGGGAATTTGTGTGCGAGTGTGTGTTGGTGCATGAATGTGCAATAATGTTTGTGCTAAGTTGAATGTTGTGACTTTAACTGCACTTGCGTGTTTCAATTTGTGTGAGCACGTGTGTGCATGTGCTTTATACATGTGTATGTGCATGTTTGAAAAGTAATAGGTTGTAACTCACAGCTGTAGTAATGCCTTGGAATTCCTGTGGACCTCTAGCGGCACTCACAGCCAATAAATATGACCCGTTAAGCCAGGTTGATAACTACGTCTCAGAGCTCAGGATTTACAGGTGGACAAACATGAAGTAACTCTGGACCCGGGGGGGTAGAGAGAGAGAGAGAGAGAGAGAGAGAGAGAGAGAGAGAGAGAAAGACAGCCTTGCTATTGAGAAGGGGAGACACAGGCAAACCTGTCTGAACAATACATTACTTGTGACATTTGTGTCACTAGTAGGAGGTAAGAAGGGAGCTGGAGAGGGAGCAAGAGAGAATCCAAAGGGGGAGTGGAAAAACAGAAACATACTGGAAGACAGGATGGATGTTGTGTTTTCTGAGAATTTGTTAGACAGCAGATATATTGGTCCTTGGCCTCAAAACAGAAAATATATAACACCTGCATT
>OMLC01042814.1:0-18076 GCA_900302585.1 Regalecus glesne | reverse complement strand
ATTAAAGAATAGATTTGATAAACTCATGATATCCCTGTAAAGTTTGATGCAGTAAATGGTTCTGTATGGATCAGGTGCCATACTTAACTCTCATCTGAGAATGGTGAGTATTGTTCTGATCCTTTGTTATTTCATTCTAGGGCTACAATAGCCATGCAGATGAAGATGACCCAGAGAGGATACAAATGATAATTCAGAGGGCTATTGCAGATGCTGACTGGATTCTTGCTAAAGTGAGTTCATATTTTTTTATTAATCGATATTAGCACAATTTTCCATGTCTAATTCCGTTGTTGTTATTTTGTTTTGTTTTTACAGTATACAAAGAAGTGAGATGCACAAACCATCCAGACTGTAGGATTTCTTCTGCAACTGCTTTCTGCAGTGTTTGGCAAGACATAGGTTGTAACTGTTATGCACTGAACTCACAGTATAGTATTAATGAGTTAAATTGCATGTTCACACCTGGATATGTATATCATCTGTTAAATACAGGTTCATAAATATGGGTTTTCAGTTATGGCGTAATAAAGGATTCACAGAAAACTCATATTTAAAAGATGTTCAAAAGTTTGTCACACATCTGTTAATCTAGTTCAGAACAGTCTAGACTAAGGTGTTTTTTAACATATGTTATATTTTCAACTGATTTTTATTTTTTTTGTTGGCAACAGGAGATTGAGATGAAATTCTTTAAGTAGGACAGTATTGACAAGGAACATATCAGGAGATGACCCTGTCAGTGTGGAATAGAACAGGTTTCATCCACAAAAGAGAGGCCGGGTAGAATGTAAAGTAAGCATGTACAAATAGGGTTGGCAGTGTGATATGTTGATCCTTAAAGCTGTCTACCGACCATCAAGTCAGGTTTGCTCTCCATTCCTGTCTTTTTTTTAGAAATATGTCACAAGTCACTAAACATCTACTGTGAGAGGGTGAAAAATTGTGATCCACATATAGGACAGGTAAAATATACAAACTCAACAGAAAAACGATCCATTGCTCCACAGATCCAAGCAACAATGGAGATAGGTAGCCAGATCCAGCTTGAAATGATAAAATTGTTTATATAAAAAATAAATAAAATTATGCAGGTCATCACTTGTACTATGTGAAGAGTTTTACATATGTTCCATTTTTCTATTTTTCCTACTTAAAGCTACCTTACTTTGTTACAGACTAGCTGTACAACTTTCTAAAAACCGTAGATAATGAGGAATGATAATATTTTCATGTTTTTTTTGTTAGATTTTCAAAATATAACCAAGATAGGCTCAGTCATTTCACCAAATGATCCAAGGGCACTTGAAGACCTTTAGTACTCTTATGCCATTTAAATATATTTTACAACATGAAAAGTGGATGGTAGACAAAAATATTGTTTCCTGGAAAATTGAGATAATGTTTTCATGCAACAGTAAAATAATACACCTTTCTGTGGAACGACACGATTAAATATTACAAAGAAACATTTATTGAGGCACGATTTTGAGCAGACTGACATCACACACAAGACGAAAACAAAAACTCCGATCTAGTCATGACTTAATCCTTCAGCTCCCTAACATCTTTCCTCCAAAATGATGACACAGACTGTTGTGCAATATATTTATTCAAGTATTAACCATTCAGCTAAATTAATATAAAAAAGGCTGTCATAGAATTGAAAATGTTAAGGTAATTATAAAGAGTAAAGGACTTTAAAGGATAGTGTTAAAACTAAAACATGTTCATGTGTATGCTAGAAATAATTACAATGAAAAATTTAAACTGGAATAAAACACCCGCCACCGCCAGCTGATATATTCTAGAGATCCTACAGAAAGAGGTCAAAATTACAGTTCAAAATATGACAAAATTGAAAATATCTTTCGCTGAGTAAAATCAAGATATCCTTTACAAAAGCAAGCACATGTTGTATTTCTTCATTTGGTACAAAAGTAATAAAACTAGATATACAGAACAATTCTGCAGTATAAATAGTATAAATATGTTTCTTTGTATATAAATAGCTTGATCCTCTCTGGTGATGAGACTTTTGATGTGAACAGCAATTAAGGTCCCAATTATATTAAAATTTACAGAACTGGAAATGGGAGACAAGTGACCGGCAGGGCCACAGCTAGTCAGCTAGTGATCCCTTAGGAAGTGAGAGGTCTGTTTTAACATGTCATAAACGGTGGACATGGGGTTAAATGGAGCCTAGGGAATTACGACCAGATATCTTTCCTTGGGTTCGAACCCGCTGCCTCTGGCTTGAAGATTAGTGTGGGTTTCTGAAGTGCACACTCTACCACTGAGCAACCACAGCCCCCTGTAATCCCTTTTGAAGGGACATTTTAAAAAGAATTCAATGGGAATAGGAGGTCTAAAGATGGTTATATTAGTTGGAGTTATTGAGATTACTTTAGAATAAGGGCTTGGTCTGTGTTTGCATAAAAGTAACCGCATTTAGTGGGTATGTCCATAGAAGCCAGAAGGTGGCATTTCTCTGAAACTTAAAAAAGCAAAATGAACACAAAGATTTTGTATCTTTTGTCACATCCTCATTTCTGCAGAATGAATTGGTCAATGAACTCGTGCTGCTCAGCCTCCACTTTAGAGAGGGCTTCATACTCGATGCGGTATCTGAAACAAGAATGCAGATTGAAAAACAATTTAAAGGAGTAACTGCATTTAACATTGATGCCAGCACTGCAGAAATCTGTTCTTTAATAGCGAGCATTAAAAAAGCTATTTACTGCAGTACAGTTGCCAATGGCATCAAGGACTAGCACTGTAGTTAGACATCACAAGATAAAACAAATGTTTCATGTATTACTCCTTCATGGTGCACAGATATCAATGCTGACACCCAAGTATCAGTCAGATAAAATGCCAATAGGCAATTATAAGAGAGTGATTATTATGTCTGCTCTCTTCAAGTTAAGCTGTTTCTCATTGGCTGTCTAGCTCAATGTTGGTTAAACATTTATGCTTATTGGACTGTCAGCAAGAATTGCCTGACCTTCACAGTTTGCCACTGTTTTTGATTGTATTGAGAGTGGATCAAACACTCACCTTTCAAGCTGCAACTTCTTCTCTGCAATAAGAGCCTGAAGTTGTTGCTGTTGGGCCTCTCTTTGTTTTGCCACTGACTTTAGTAGATTTCTAGCCCCGATTGCCTTAATGAGAACGTCATAGCTTATTGTTAAGGGCTTTCTTTATTTAACAAGAATAAAAAAGTAATCTGGTAAGACCGGAGGTGAGTTGCAAGAAATTGAAATAGTGTCAAACTATTGTCCAAGAGAATAAACGTTAATAATATCAGACTGCAGTAGTCACTCTTCCAACATACCTTCATTTTTTCTGTCTCAGCTTCTTTTGCCAATTCATCCACCAGCTCAATGAGACTTCCAACAATCTTTTGAAATTGACCGATTTCTGTACAAAAACAACAACAATCATGTAAATCCTGTTAACTTAAGAAACTTATGGTATGGAACGACAGAATTCCACCAGCCATTCTTTGCTTACTGTCAACGAATTCTTTACACTCTTCCTTGAGTTCTGTAGTCTTCTGGCTAACCTCGGGCTCCAATACCCGCAGCTTGTTAAGTTCATCGAAATGAAAGCCGGCCTCTGCCAGCAGGTCCTTGGCCATGACCACAGGCCCTGTCAGATTGGAAGCAAAAATTGAGAGATTCAAAACTCAAAGATTACTATAAAACGACTTTACCTGTATGCTTGGGCCATTGACAGTTATTGGATGAAAATTAGAACAAAATTAAGAGTATATACTAATGGGCAGGCTGGAAGAAATCTTTAAAAGTGTGTTTTATTGCTACATAACCAAAGTTGGTGTATTTAACCCATCCCATTACATATTGGAGCAATGAGCGCTTAGGTGGTCAGTGTCTTGCTCAAGGACATCTTGACAGTTTCTTCAGCGGCCGGGAAGGAACCACCAACCTTTGGTAACTGAGGGACCCCTCTACCTCCTAGATTATGTCGCTCCAAAGAAGAAGGAGGGGATGCTGAGATAAAGTAGAAAGCCTTTGTCATTGTATTGATTACAATGAAATTGAGAACGCTGCCACTGATCGGTGCATTACAACCACATTATCCAAACGATCACTTCCAATAACAGTGGTTATGAAGTAGTGAAGTTAAACAAGTAAATACAATGTGTTTTTGTATTCAAGTAGATATAATTGCAGTAGAACGAAGTCCATTTTTACGTATCATGATTACTCCCCATGTTGCACTAAAATAAATCCAGTTATCGCAGTGGTAAGAGTGTATTGCAGCGGCCGGCACAATTGGAATAGATGATCTTGCACTAAGCCTTCATTAATTTTTAAACCGAGAAAGATACATCGGTCATTTATTATCTTGCTCGATACCTTCCATCAGAGATAACTAGATCTAAAGGTCCATTTAGGATGGACATCAGGACAACCCGTATGTTACGTTATCCTGTGATACTGCTAATGACGCTGCTGTTAGCTAGCATGCTAACATATATACATAGAGAGAGAGAGTTACATGCAACTGAGTTTTGCTGACCTCTTACCAGACGCCATTATCAGCGTGATATTCGTCATGCTATATTTAGCCGGAGGTACAAAACGAGACGGATTACCTGTTTGAGATGCTAAGGTGAGAGCTATGGTGTTAGTTTCCTTTGGGTTGACTATGTGGCACAAGGAGCAGCTGGCCAAGGCTCCTCCCACTTTTTAGGGCTGCCGAGGAAACCAAAGAAACACGGAAGTGCTCCACGTTTAATGCGCATGCGTCAATGTGTCAGTAGAATGATCCCTGTGACTCTTTAATCTCAGACAGTCGAGATAAAACCTTTGGAGTTTGCCTTCCAATGTTCCAGAATTCATAAACATACCAAGAGCTGCTCCTTTTCCGTCTTCCAGTATTTCCTTACTTGACAATATTAAAAGTGATAATCGAACCACAGGTCACAAAAAGATGAATCGGTTCAACTGGATAAGAAGTTTATTCAGAAACGTATCATGACTCAAACAGGTGACATCTTCAGTCTGAACTGACTGCAGCATCCCCACCATTGTAAACAATACACTGAGGCAATACAAAGAAAGGCTGGGTTCGTGTGAAAGGCGGTCATTGATTGCACATTCAGTGGTATTGAGCACCATTCACAAGTCTGGGGAATATTTGCCATCACAGCATTGTAAGATAACGACAGATGTACTCTCAGGCCCCCATTTTTTCCAAGGATGGTCATTCCTTCTTAACATGGATAGTCTTTAAACCCCCTTTCAAACCAGTGTTCCTCCCTATCAAAGATGTGAACATCATCATCTTGAATAAGTATCCACTAGCTTGTAGATGGTTGTAGACCACAAAGTCCTGGCCTCTTAGCCAGCGTCTGTTTGGTCTCCCCGATGTACAAGTCACTGCAGTCCTCCTGGCATTTAACAGCGTACACTACGGTACTCTGTTTGTGCCGGGGGACCCGATCCAAACAGGTAAACAGGTGATGGAAGGAGTAATTTGAGGAACCTATGAACATGACTAACCCACCCTCTAGGTTAGTAGCAGAGCTGGAGGATGATGGGGGATCAACATGAATTTCCTTGGAGGAAATCACTGGTATAGTAAAAAAAAAAACTCCACAGTGTCAGACCTGAGTGATAGAGGCACCAGAGGGTGTGTGCCAATTACAGTCGCATCACATTAAGAGACTCCCAGGGGAACTCTATGCTAATGTGCTGGAAAGGAAGTTCCTGTTGATAGTCCAACCACAGGTTGAAGAGGAACTATGGGGATTCCCACCTGGGTATGGAACACGAGATCAGCTCTTTATACTCACAAGGATCCTGGAGGGGGTCTGGGTGTATATACATCTGATTTACATGGGGTTTTTAAATGTGGAGAAGGCTTATGACCGGGTCCCCCTCTAAATCTGAGAACATGGTTATAAGCAGGAATTTGGAGGATTATCCTATCTGAGCCTTACCCCAAGAGAATGAGGTCAAAGATCTCGGGGTTTGATTCTCTACTGAGGGAGATTATAAGTCGGACAGGATAATTACAGCAGACAGTTTTCAAATGTTTTCTATCTTGCTGCTTCTCACTTTCATCCCTCTTCTCTCCAGTGCTCACCTCCAGATTCAACTCACCGTGGTCCCTGCTGTCACTACAGTTCACAATGTCATCCATGAACATTATAGTCCATCATGGTGAGTGTGTGTGTGTGTGTGTGTGTGTGTGTGTGTGTTTTGGGAGGGGGGCTTGACATGGTTTGGCCCCTTAGAGCTAAGGGTCAATTCAAATCTATTCTGGTCTATCTATCTATCTATCCTGAGAAATCACCTTTATCCTATGATGAGACAATTCTATCCTTATGGGAGTGGTCTCTCTTCCAGGATGTCAGTGTCCCCCCATCCACAGGGTATGAGGGGTCACTGAATGGTTTGACGTGTGATGATGTCATAAATCACATGCTATGGCCTTTACACTCCATAGAGCTGTACCCCATTGAACGAGTGTGGGAGATATTGGACAGATGCATTTACTGTTTTGTAGAATCTATGATAAAGACCTTTGTTGCTGTTCTGGAGACTTGTGTGTCCCCACACCTCACTGAGACACTTTGTCAGTTTTTCCTTTAATTTGTCACCCATCTCTGTGTGTGTGTACCCTACTAATGTTACCCCACTATTTTGAAAGAGGAGTGTGTTTAAAAAAATAATGGTATTTAATATTTTTTTTTTAATGAATTATCACAAAAGATGTTTTTGGTCATATAGCTGTCTTGTGTAGGGGGCAAAGTTGTGTTCCAAAGTGTGGGAGATCTTAAAAATTACACCAGCCTTGCGGAGTATAGCTATTTTTAATATAGTTTTTGAGGCTCAGAAAGAAGCTCAGAGAATAAGAGAGAAAGGACCCTTATGCAGAGGAGGATGGAGAGAGTTGGAAGTGTTGGGCTTGTCAGTAACAAGGAAACGGGAGGTAAAAGAAAGCAACCATCTGAGCCAGTAATTCCCAGGGATTCAGGTGAAATGTACCATAAATTCCCTCCCTACTCTTCTTTCTGGGGTGATGTGGAGAATCCAATTTCTAGCATGGGATGAATTAGTTGAACTATAGGAATTAATGGTAGTACGGGAGTTTATTAGAGCTTCAAGCATGTCTTTAAAGGAGATGCATATATGTGGCTGTGTAATAATGAGGCTGAGAGCTGAGGGAGGCCAGAACCCAAGACAGAGCAAAATTCAAAGATGAGAATCAATTAAACCAATGATGATTTATATTCTGCCACAACGAGGTCATAGATTATGATTAATGTCCTGAAGTAGAAAAAAATTAAAAACAAACCTACTTTAACTGGAGGCATGGTGGCCCATTGGTCAGCACTCTTGGTCACAGCAAGAAGGTCTTAGGTTTGATCCCCAGGCTGTCTCCAGTCCTTTCTAGACCTTCATTACTGTTATTATGGAGCAAACATATAGCTGATAAGAGAGACTGACAAGGCTGATCTAGCTGAACGGTGTGTGCTTTATTGATAAAATATAGGATAGGGTGGTTAAGACAGAACTAGAGTACAGAACTAGAGTGGCTGGTAATTCATATTACTCTAAGGGGTCTATGCATATGGGATAGACTGCACTCTTCATGTCACATCTTTAACGTCAGCTCCCCTTTAATTTGTTTTCAACCAACTGAAGTTACATATATAACCTGTGAGCGGCAGCATTGTGTCATCACGGCGTCTAGTCTACCAGCAAACAACGCAGAAGAAGATAAACTCTTACTGTTTGCGCTTTACACTCTCGGTTTTTTTCAAACCTTTTAAAATAGTTTCCTCAGTAAATTCTGTTTCATACGAAATCCCCTCCATGTTGAGGAAAAGCATTGTTGACTAGCTGTCTAAACTGTGTCTGATGAGAAGACGAGACGTCGTCCTGGGTGAGTAACCAGTTATGTTAGCTGCTGTGTAACTAAACTGACCTAGCGTGATTTCCCAGCATAAGAGAAACATTCTATCACACCGTAACAGCTGTTAGGATGCCACAGGTCTCTCTCCAGGCCAGTTATAGGCCCGTCTCTCTTCCCAACCTTGGATGTTTGCTAAAATTTGACGGGGCGCTGAACGGAACATATCATATGAATGAGAGATACAAGCAGGCAGGTAGTCAACATTCAGTCGACGTCAGGAGGTTAGTTGTAGTTAGATTAACCTTTTCATACACACCGGCCCCCTACGTGGCAATCCAAATTACAGGCAACACATTGGGCATGAGATTGATATTTGGAGAATCCATATGAGCTATAGCTGTACACATATGCGTATTAAAAACAAAACCCTCATGTTTTGATAGTTGTAATTGAGTCGGTTCCAGATTATTATCACTTGGGGGGGGCACAAGTGAGAACAATAGTTAAATCGGGGGGCTTGAATCAATCCAAGAAGCATATTTGTAGTAGGCTAGATCAGTTAGATTGAAGGTGCTCTGAAAAACCAAGAATGCATCAAGAACAGTCTATGATTAGGTAGATCAGAATAGGAAATTATTATTAGAAAAATGGCTATTTCATATTTGAAATTATGATAAAAACATGTAGCCTGACATGGTCGTTGGTTGCAGGCAACTAGACCATCTTCAAGGTAAAAGAGGACAATTCATATGAATAAAATAGCCTTAAAACACATCACAATATGATTTGGATAGTTAAACCTGGTTAAACAACGTTAAACCTGAAGGTTGCAATTCTCAATTCGTGCAAGGCCACCTTCAATGCCTATCAACTGTCGTACAATACAAACAAGTTAGATGAATGAAACGGCGTCACAATAATCCCCTATTTCCAATCCCACCAGTTTATTTTACTCAGAAATTCCTGTGGTGGCCACTCTCAATAAAACCACTAGCTGGCGCCGTTGTAACGTCATACCGGGATTCATAATCACAATTTCCAAAGCACATCAGACCCCTTAAAATAAGCCCGTGGGTCTTATTTACCCTCTATGGGAAAATGAGAGAATAATCATAACAAATGATCATGATATTTTTTATTATATCAGTGTATTTTTTAACATAAGTAGGCATATATGCATATGAATGAGTCAAAAGACAACTTTGACAGCAACAGCTGCTACATTCATATACATATCATGGCAACAGTCACACAGTACATGTGAAATTATGAAGTCACATTCATATATCTGGAAACAAGGTGATCTTTTTTATTTGACATTTGTTTAGCACAGTTGGGGCGGCATGGCTCAGTGGGTAGAGCGTTCTCCTGGCGATCGGAAGGTTGCAGGTTCGATCCCGGGCCCTGCAGAGAGTCGTGTTGAGGTGTCCTTGAGCAAGACACTGTGCCCCTAACTGCTCTGCTCTGTGATAGACTGGCGACATATACAGGGTGTACTCCGCCTTTTGCCCAATGAGAACGGAGATAGGCTCCATTTCCCCCCGCTGCCTGATTTCAGATACGCGGTTGACGATGGATGGATGGATTGATTTGTTTAGCACAATCATGCTCATCTCTTCAAGTGGAAGCATGTAGAGATGCAACATGATTGCTTTCCATTTCATTCTTTAACCCTCCAAACAAGTTTTGGTACTTCATATTCTTTGCAGCAAACTGTCAAGCAGTTGTATAATGGTCTAATTAGTTAGTTTCATCCAGTTTAGTATGCAGGACAAGTAGACCTTTCAGTTTCGTTTGTGACATTGTGCTTCCCAGATAATGCGGCATGGGAGGATATACTTGCCATGTCCCTCATTATTTAGATAACAGTAAGAGACCTGACCATTTGTTTATGTAATTCTGAACAGGCTGAGGAGGGAAAAACACATTTTCAGGAAACGCTAGGTTCACATGATTGCAAGGAAGGATTTCAAACCTACGTCAGGACATAGAGTTTGTTCAGAGCATGTTAACGGATACGAAACATCTGAACAATGTGCTAACGGTGTTTCCTAGAATTGAAGGAAAACCACAAAGGAAGGAGCCACAATGAAAGTAAGGAATCACATAATGGAAAAGGATATGGATCTTCTGCCAGAGGATGATGGGACAGTCAGTTCATAATATATTGCTAATGATCCCTCCTCAAGAATCCTCACCATCACTGAGGTGATTGATTCCCAATGCTTAAATCTGTAGAGCTGTTTTGTGCCACTGTGTCAGCATTATCACTTTCTTCATCCTCAACTAATCTACATGGTGCCCGTCATTCTCTAGGCATGGTGTGCTTATCAGTGTCAGGCCTTTCGGACAGACACAGATACTCGTCCCACAGGTTTGTAAGATTGGTCATTGTCCAACAAAATAAAGGAAACTTTCTGAGGGTCCATCTTGTAATAATAATAAATAATAACAGATTCAATTTATTTAATGATTTTTTTTCTAGGCACCCCAAGTGCTTCACATTGAATGGGTGAAACTCGCCTCAACCACACCAATGTGTAGCACACACCTGGGCGCTGTACAGCAGCCATTTTGCATCAGAATGCTAACCACATATAAGCTTGACAGAGAGGGTATCATTGAGTGAATTACACGACAGGATGATAAGGTGGCCAGATGGAGAGAGGCAGGTTGGGAATTTTGCCAGGACAACAGGGGAACCCCTACTCTTTGCGATAAGTGCCAGGGGATCTTTAATGACCACAGTGAGTCAGGTTCTCGGCTTAGTGTCTCATCCAAAGGACGGCGTGTCCTACAGCACAGTATCCCCATCTCTGCACTGGGACATTAGGATTTGAGTTTTGCCGTTTTTATTAGGACCTTTGGGAAGATTGCCCTCTACTGGTCCACTAAAACGACTTCTCTGCAGCAACTCTTGTTCTCCTCGGAGGTCTCCTATCCAAGTACAAGTCAAGCCCATACCTGCTTAGCTTCTGTCATTCAGCAGAGCCAGGATACAGATTGGTGTGGCTCCCGGCTAGACGTGTGTGGTGGTTTCTGTATCTGCAGAGACCCTGTCCTCTGCCTGAGCTCCCCGGAAAACTGAGTAGCTGCTGGAAGTGTGATCGGCTGTAATTGTAATTGGCAATCCCCCTGTGTAACTGACTCAATGATGCCCTCCCTCTCCACCTCAGGTTGATGTGTGGTGGCGTTTTGGCACAAAATGGCTGCCAGGCATCACCCACGTGGGTGATGCCTGGCAGCCAAGAACTTTGGGTATCTCGATAAAGTGCTAAATAAATGTAATCCATTAATCTAATGGGTAATACATTATGACTGAGGGATATTTTTTGTATGAATCTATATATTTTTTTGTAGGAAAATCTTAATCATTCTATCCTTAAACTTGGTGTAAGGATAGGCCCAAAGCTTCTTCTTTGGCAGTTATCCTGCACTTTATACCTACATCCCACTTGGTCCCATCCCATTGATTCTCCCTGCTCTGCTGTGCTGTCCTCCTGAATCCGTGAATGCAACAACGTTGATGTGCACAGAGATGCTGTGAATGTTAAGTGAACTATCAAGGCGTTGTAATGCCTGGAACCTACCAAGAGCCAAATACATCAGCATTTGAACATAAATGTTTATGGTCACTGTCTGGGAACAATGAATTTTGTTTCCAGGGGAATATCACATGAATTTCAAACAATCAGTTATTTACATTTTGGTTTACGATTGTCACAGTTCTCTCTCCTCACCCCAGCCTCTGCAAATAGGAATTTCTTTTTTCTGCATGACAAGGGCCCAAAGCCTACATCCAAATCCACGAAGGAATGACTTCATAAAAATAATATCAATATTTTAGGGTGGCCCAGCCAGAGCACAGACCTGAATCCAACTGAAAATCTGCAGTGTTAGCTGAAGAGGGCTGTGCACGGGAGATGCCCTCACAATGGGTCTGGAATGTTTTTGCAGAAAGTGGGAAAATATTACCAAGTCAAGATGTGCCAAACTGATATACGCTCACTGCAAAAGACTAATGTGTCCATCCCTCCACTGTCAATTGCTCACCTGAAGTCAGCTTGCCTGGAGCCTGTCCCAGCGCTCATTGGGTGGAGGGCCAAGAAACCTCTTGGACATGTCGCCACTCCATCATGGGACACTTTAATTTTATAGGTTGAAATTTCACATTAAAGGTGGAAAAAGTTCTAAACATGATTTTTCTTAGTTTCAGTTTTTTATATCACAAAAATTGCCATCTTAACAGGGGTGTGTAGATTTTTCCATACCCACTATATAATACTGGATTATTGCCATTTCTTCTTAGATTAAAGCTGCCACTTAAGTTATAAATCCAAAATTGTTCCCTTTCTGGAGAGACCAAGATTTACATATATTCACAAGTGTTCAAGAGCTACAGGCCATTTTAGTTTGGGTAGGTGATTGTTGACCTTGGGCTCAGAGAATCAAGAGGGATGCTAATGGGTTGATTATGCCACAATCTAACATTCTAGAAGTAGAAATGTGCACATTTGCTTATGAAAGCTGAAATAATGCTTCCATGCTGACTAGCAAACTAGAATTAATTTTTTTTTACTATTTCATTTTATATTCTTGGAGAGTGTTAAATTTATCTCCTCTCTCACCTAGTTCCTGTCCAGCCACATTCAGTTCTAGGGGAAGGGGGCACTACAGAGATGGACAACGGATGGTAAGTAGTCACTGAGCACTCTCATTAACCTTTCCAACTCCATCCATTGGTAATGTCCTTTCCAGTGCACAACTACGGAAAATTTCTCTTGCTGGAGCTTTACTTAAGGAAACCTTTTGCAGGTATGCGTTGGATCAGTGAGAGGCTGTGGTGGCCTCCCAGCAGCTGTCAACACGGCGGGGGACCTGCGGACCTACGTCTGTAGGGTGGTCATCTACCTCCAAAGGGACATGTCTGGGGACAGCTGCCTTCAGCATGTCCACTCACAAGCTGGCTCCACCTCCCCGGAGCTTCCTTTAGCCTGTTCTAAGACCAAGACCTGCAGTTATCGTGGAGCAGTAAGCCTGGGGAATAAGTATGTCCGGCTCAACGTCGGGGGGTCCTTGTTTTATACCACCCTGCAGGTGCTGACCAGGCAGAGCTCTGTGCTAAAAGCCATGTTCAGTGGGAAGAAGGAAGTTTTCACGGACAAAGATGGTGAGCCACTCTCAAATAACAATGAACGTTATTCATTCTGTTTTATACTACTAGAAATGTATTACTACTCAAAAAGAGATCATTTGGCTCAAAACACATACTGATAGTCTGGAGCCTGTGCATGTGGATATCAACATTCTCCATGTGTTATATATGATAAGCATTTTATTTGTCTATTACATTGCATACTTTTCATAGAATTACCCACACGTTCTATATTTATGCGATCTGTATTAAACTATACCATTCAGCTTCAGCTGTCACTGGCACGGTGGGAAAATTGAAAGGTGTTCTATTGCAAGACTTTTTCAGTGATCGCCATTCGTCTGTTATTTTCCTCATTTGGGGAGTAATGTAATTTTTAATAGTTCTCTTCTAGTTCACATGATGTGACCATCGTGTGGATCCTTTATGAAAATCCTCAAACGATTCTATTTCCCTTTTTTGAGAGGGCAGTTTTCATGTATGTCCTCTATTGTTTAAAACTCACCAAAAGCACACAGTGGACAGGGCTTTCTGCCCATATTGTGAAGGCTGACCTGGCAGGGCTGATCACCAGTTCTGAAAGTGTTGGGGTTTTTTCTCCGGGCATGTAGCTGAAAACTGGCTCCTCTCCAGGCAGCTTCTCCGATGGTAGTTTTTGTTAACACGGTCTACTCTGCTAAATCTGATACCACTACAATTTATGGCAGCATTGTGCACAGCACAAACACATCTATCTCCATTTAATACATTCCTTTCAGCCGTTCCTGTACAGTTCCCCAACAAAGCAAAACTCTTGGGTGCCATGTATTCAAAGTTCTGAACTTTTGAACCACCCAACTGGCTACTTTATCCCTTAGCTGGTCTCTAATTCTGCCTCTCTTACTATGCTTTCCACTTTGCTCCTGTAACACCGTAATTTCCCCCTGTGGGACTAATAAAGGAATATCTTATCTTATCTTATCTTTGCTATCCAATCTGATTCCTCTCCCACAGCTTACAATTCATACATCTTTCTAACTTGTATTTAAAGGCATACATATTAACTCCCATCTACCAGTCAATATGGGCCTTTCTTGTGTATTTGCTGCCAAATCTCACCTAGATTGCCCGTGTAGATGTCCCCAACAAAGTTTAATGGTCGACAGTGGTAGCTCACCAATAGAGCGTGAACCTCAAAGTAGGGTGGTTTGGGTTCGATCCCATTGCGGGACATGAGGGAGGGCATCCAATGTTGATTCCCATGCTCAGTAAATATGAGGCATACCTCGTAAGTGGTGTCTTTGACTAGTGCTGTCTCTAGACTAGAAAAGCACTGTATAAAAATGAGACCATTTACTATCACCTGTGCCTTCTCTAAATTTAGATGAATGTTGGCCAACCTTTTGGTGTTCTTGTGCCTAATCTTACTGCCTGTGCTCTGTAGCTAAGGACGATGTGTTCCCAGTGGATGGGGAGTTGGAGGGGTGTTGAGGAGGTGGAGTGTCTTGATTATTTGCGGTTGTTTAATTGTGTTGAAGGCAGAGCTGAAGGCAAAAATTTGAAGCAAAGTTGCCAGGCAATTTCAGGTGTCTGAGGTGGGAGTGGAGGAGACGTGCCACAGCATCCTATGGTCCAGCTGGGAGCTTACAGCTGGTAGGATGGTGCACAGGATTAGTGTTTACAGGCATTTCATAGCTATTTTGGTGAGTGCAACCGGTCTATAATGCTTTGGTTCAGAGGGGCAGGGTTGCTTGGGTACCAGTATAATGGTGAATATTGTCCAGAAGACTAGAGGATGGGGGAAAGCTCCATGGTACAAAGCTTGAGAGTCCTAGCCGGGATGCCATCTAACCCTGGTGCCTTGCCAGATTTACACTTGTGCTATTGCTGTCGTACATCCTCCATTCTTGTGACAGGGGCACTGAGCAGCTCCCCACAGACAGCAGAGTGGTTGAGGATGTCCGACAGTGCATGGAAAGTGTTCAGTGTTGACAAAGGTGGTGAGGTCTGAGATTATGAAATGATCTTGAATTGATTTATAACCAGTTAGTGTTCTTACTTTATGAAAGGCCTGTTCTGTGCTCATGTTGCTAAACTCCTGCTCCAATCTGTCCTTATATTTGAGATTGGTCTTAATAAGTCATAGTTTTTACCAATTTTAGAGCAGACTATTAAAATGTGTTAAGTTTATCGATGCCATATGTTGTATGTTCACCCACAAACCCTGTCTGTTTTCTCCATTCAGGGTGGATTCTAATAGACCGGTGTGGGAAACACTTTGGTAGCATCCTATGCTACTTGCGGGAGGGAACTGTCACCTTGCCCAAAGGCCGGCAGGCTGTCCTGGAGCTGCTGGCTGAAGCCAAGTATTACCACATCCAAGGCTTGGTTGAGCTCTGCCAAAACAGCCTGCAAGTCAGTAGAAGCCAAGGTTACTGTGTTTAGAACAGAGTAGAGGATTTTGGGTTTTTTTCTATTCTCCTCTGTGATATTTTATCCCTCCTCATTCCACATTATATTGCTACTATGCACCATCATTCTTTAGATTTCAAAGATTTTAAAGAAATCCATGTAATTAGGATCTCTAAATGAAACTGGAAATGGTAAAAATGGCAGTTGAGGTAGGCCTCAAAACTGTAAAGGACCTGAAACATTACTTGGAGAAAGATTAACTATTTTTTGTATTTGTTTGATTAGAAGATATTTCAACACTTTACTAAGCTAAAATAGATTTATATTTTTCAATGAATAATAGGTTAGTCAATGTGATTTGTTGTGCAATATTCTAATGTTTTTTTGTAATTTTTACAAAGCCTTTTCCCAACTTTAGAAAAGAAAAGTAGAATTCCTATCACAGGGTGGCGTCATTGCTTCAATAGAATGGTGGCCTCACAACAGGAGGCTTTGACCCTGGTGCACCTGTGTGAAGTTTGATGTTCTTCTTGTGTGCGTTTGGGTTCCCTTTAAGCTCTACCCCTCCTCCAACTGTCCACAGATATGGTTGATGGATGAATTTGAGATTTGAAAAGGTCTGAATTATTGCACGACTGGTCCCTGTAATAGATGAGTGACCTGCCCAGGATGTCTCCTTGCCAGCTAATGGCTACTTGGGCAGGCTCCAGCTGCCGTAGCCTTAAACTAGATCAAACTTGGACAGGCAATGGATTAATGAATCATAGTCATAAATCTAGGGGCTGCAGTAGCTCAGGGGTAGAATGTGAGATTTGAAAACTAACAACTCAGAGGCTCAATCCCACGATGGAGCATCAGGAAGGGCATCTGGCTTTAATCCCCCATCCCTGCCCTGGGATGGACTGGCGACCTGTTCATGATATTTCTCTGCCTTCCGTGACTTCAGATAAACAGTTGATGATAATGTTACGTGACAATCATAAATCTGCTTAGTACGGCCCGGGTCTTCAAAAATGGATTCTTCTTAGCAGCACCAAGCCTTGATTTTATCATTGCTTTTGGGTTTCACCATGTGTCCCTTTTAAATAGTACTACAAGATCTTTGTTGCTCAATTTTTCTCTCACTCTGAGGAGGTGGTGAAACTGCGTTCAGGAGCTTAGTGGTTTAATGAGTAATGTAATGAGATTTTCAATCGTTCAGTTATGTGTTGCCATTGCTTTTGATTATCTACTGAGACAGCTACCGTAAATCCCTGTAGGGAGTATAATAAAGATCACTCATCCTTGAAGATATTTCAGTCCTTTGACTCGACGCCGTAGTATTTGCTGAAGTGTTCCTCACCTATGAAGCCAGACTGCAGGTAGAACTTGGCTGCTACAGGTTGATTTGCTGTGGACCCCTGTGCTCATTTATGCGTCTAGGCTAGGGAAGCAATACGGTTTGCTGTGCATATGTATCACGATGACAGATATTCATTGGAATGCCTTTTGGGCTGACAGTTGGTGCTTAAACTTGCCAAGGTTTAGAGATCCTCCTGTTTCCATGGGGACAGATTGCAGCAGCTTTTCTTTGAATTCAGAGATCTGTGCTCTCACTCTTAACATCCCTATGGGTTATGAATGAACATCATAAGCCCCACACTTCTTGTGCGATGAGTAATTGTCACTCATTTTGCCATTTCTGATAGCTCTAAGTTGTATGTATCCATGCAAGCTCAAGTTCTGTGATGGATTGGTGACCTGTCTGGGATGTGTCCCCACCTTTCACCACATGAGTGCTGGGATAGGCTTCAGCATGACTCCGCAATCCGATTTCAGATAAGCGGTTGACGATGGATGGATGGATGCATGGACCCCTAACCTTAGTTCTTGCATTGTGTGGCTGGATATGGACTTAGATGCAGCTTTGGGGATTAACTCCAGAAGCCCTTATTGATGCCCCATGGTGGGATCGAACCCTCGACCTACGGCTCATAATGTCTCCATCAAAGATTCTCACTTGTCACAAATTCTTGCTGTCACTAAATGAACCAGCCACTTGTATTGTTTTGCCAGTCATAGTTTTTTTAGGCTGAAATTAGATCTCTAAATTATGCTTGGACATGCTTTCAGTACTGTACTGAACATTGTACATATTCAAGTCTGCTCTGTCATGTTTATCTACCTCAGGGAAGCCCTAACTGCTGAACCCCTGCGATGGAATGGTGACCTGTCGAGGGGGTTTCCCCGCCTTTTTCCCCAATGAGCGCTGGGATAGGCTCCAGCATGACTCCGCGACCCAACTTTGAATAAATGGTCGACGATGGATGGATGGACTTTGGTTGGTTACCTGCCAAGTTGATCTGTCCAGCAATATTCCTGCTACCTAATGGTTTTGTTTTTTGGGGGTGACACGTGGCATTTTCTAAACAAGTGTTATAAAATCCTTTTACAATCCCTTTCTTTTACCCAAGTTGAATGACAGTCCTGCTCCACAGAGATATGCTGACATTTGTATAATAGATCTTTGCAACTCTTTGTACATTTGTGCCCCTGACTGACAGGACAATAAGGAACCAGCTCTGTGTGTAATACCTGTTATTACTTCGATTAAGGAAGAGGAGAGACTCATTCAGACTTGTGCCAAGGTAAGAA
>OMLC01042812.1:0-10120 GCA_900302585.1 Regalecus glesne | reverse complement strand
CCATTCCCCAGTGAAATACTTCACAATTAGGCAGAGAGGAACACTGCCCTCGCTGCATTGTCGGTTATAACCACTCGGCTCAGCTGGAGCCCGTCTTTGATCCAATAAAGTGTGAGACACGACAGCGGGGCCCTACAGTATTGTCATCGCTGCTTCATCGGGTACACCGACATGTCTCCAGACATGTTCTCTTCAAGCAGCTCTGACAAGCCTGCCCCTAAGGCCAAGTGTCAAGCCGATACACAGAGGAAACACAAATTGCTGTATCATCCTGCACCTACTAGCCAAATCCACTCTTTTAAAAAAGTATGACAAAATGCATAAGGGAACAAGACAAATGGCAGTATCAATATTTTAAGCCATGCTGTATCGGGGAGACCGCTTGACACAAATTGTAATCTAGCACCACTTGCTTTACCACTTTACCTGACACACTGTCCTAAACCTGAGCAATGCAAAGTGTGAGTGCACCAGCTGAAATGCACGCTTGCACAATAATAGCATCCTTTGAAGATTAGAGTGACTGGTGAGCATATTAAATTCCTTTCCACATGCTCCTTGGTGGCAGAAGCAGCTGTAGAGCATTTGTCACCAGCCTGTCTTTCAGAGTAATGGGTGCTTTTCTTAATAGGGGAACAGGGAAAAAAAACAGTAAGGGCATTTTGTGATATTGCTGGTTGTTGTATGCCCAAAATGCAATGGGATCTGAGCTATTTTCTGCTGTTCCTTTCTACTATTCATTGAGTGAAACTGGGCAGCTAAATTCATATTTATATGGTGGGATTATGAATACAGTGCAAAGTATGTTCATGACCAACAGCAATGAGATGTGCAACATTATAGCCCATATTTTATATCTGGCATTATGGGTATCACTAAAGCCACTTTGTTTAGTCATTGTGTTCTCATCAGGAAATGCTTCCTCTGCATTTAACCCATCCTGTTGTATGGGAGCAGTGGGCAGCTGCAGCACATATATGTGTCAGCATATGTTGGAACCAACTATACGTGTATTTCATTTTTTGATTTGATCATGTCAGATGCATTACTTAAAGGAATAAATGCGGTTTGATTCATAATCTGTGTTTCAACTATTAATGACTTTGAAGTCCAGGCAAAAGAGATTTGAAGCTCAAGCTGTTTTGATGGAGTATTAATGTGGCCTGGCCAGTCTCCAGAGGGGAAACTCTTAGCGTGATCAAAATGCTGGGAGCTGAGAAGTGGTTTGCTAAATTTATTCTTTCCTCTTTGTTTATTCGGAACTCATAATTGCTAATAATTATCTTCACAAAGCATCACTTGAGGTCAAGAAAGAGTTAGATGAATGAGCAATTAGTATGAAACTAGTACAGAAACTAGCATAACTTTAGATTATGATAAAATTGGGAACATTCAATCAGAGATGAATGGCAGTTGATGTGACACACTACATGGGCCTTTTTTTTTCTTTCAGCTTTTTTCCCCCACTCAAATTCCCTGCGTTTCCTATGGCTCTGTCGTGTTGATGCCCTTTTAGAGCATCAACAGGAAAGCCGTAGCATGCGTCTCCTCCAAGTCATGTGACAACTAGCCCTCGCTATTTTGCACATCATGATCTCGCAGGGAAAGCACAGTGCTTGGTCGTCGGAGGAGAACGAAGCGAGAGTACTTTATGTTCATTTAACCACGAGCGCCCGGACAGGGGGACACTTGCGAACTTAAAATCCTTAAAATCCGCTGTTCGTTTACAAAACAAGGGAGGCGGGTGGCAAAAAATGTATGAGATTATACCTTCTCATTCATAAATTATTCAATGATATTATGTATTCACTATGGATATGAATATAAATATTCAAATCTAAAAAGAAAAAAAATCCTATTTATCCCGATTTAAAAATAACTCTTTTGAATGTGAATCTATATTTAAATAGAGTGGTTCCTCTTTTCTTCAACATATGTTATACAATAGTCCTGACAGTTCTCCAAGTTGCTTACAACACTTAATACAGCAGCGATTTTTCATTAGTCAATTGTTTTATGACTATGAGCTATCCAGGTGACAGGTTTTTACTAAATGAAATGTGACATTTTCAGTGGAAGTCTATACATATCTTTCAGTTTATAGGAAACATTCAAGTTTCAACATCCCAAATACTTT
This sequence comes from Regalecus glesne, assembly GCA_900302585.1. NCBI lineage: Eukaryota > Metazoa > Chordata > Actinopteri > Lampriformes > Regalecidae > Regalecus > Regalecus glesne. The sequence continues at coordinate 7,983 of OMLC01042812.1, read as the reverse complement.
CTATGGAACCATAAAGTTACGTGGTATTTGTAGTTTACTCACTTTATGATGTTTTTTTTTCTGTCGACCACTTGAGTGAGGTCTGGGTAAAATTTGTAATTTGATCGACTTTGACAACAAGCTCAGATGTATTTGTGAGAGAGTACAATTTACATAACGCAATTGGTTTCTAATGCTTGTATTCTTCCAAACATCACACTCATAATCTGTTTTTTATATTGGGTAGTAGATGAATTGTTTGGTTATCAATCTCTCCAGTGGCTAAAAGCCTCATGTGATTTTCATTTCTGTCGTGCAGCAAAGTCAACATTGGTGCCTCAAACTTGCAGACCAGATGACAGCAGAATTACATTATGCAAAAGCATGGTTGAGGAGAGGTTCAGATGTTTAGTGAATTACACCCTCCTCCTCTTTTACAAGCTATCCTCATTATCTTGAGTTAATTAAGAGCCTTCCTGCATCCAGCAAGGTAGGATAGATAGATAGGATATATCTTGCAGGTCCAAAGCATCACGTTATCAAAAGCAAAATATCTTTCTTTCCTCTGGATGATATTTCTTTAACATTTCTCATTTCCTGGAGTCTACATAACAGCACCTGACCCCATTTATGCAATGTAAATGTGTTTGATGAGGTGGAGGTACGGGTTTAATTGATAGTATCTATATCCCAGGTACAAGGACTTCCGCTAATGAGCGAAAAGAGGCTAAATAGGACAACCTCATTGTCAGACAGAAAGGGTGAATCAGAATTGCTGATAATGAATTGTCCTCATTTCTGGGTTGATTTAATCATAAAAGACTTTCTGCCATGGCATCTATAGCAGTGCAAGCTCAGTAGTGACAAAAGGAGCCCTAGACCCTTGTCTGTTCAGAATGTGCAGGGTGGGAGCAAAAGGCATGGGTTGGTTAGGGTGGAATTTCACCATCATCAGCAGATTTTATCACTAGAAAGTGACTGAGGCATGTTGCTGTGTTGGCACTAAGCCAGCACAGGGTAGATACTGTACACACCATGTCTTGATGTACGTTAAATAATTAACAAGCTCCGTCTACACTGTAAAATAGGTTGAATCAGGCTAGAGTTCAAGGTAGTTGTATGAATAAAACATGGCAAAGTTCCTTCCATCAAGGAGATATGTTATTCATAACCAAACTGTTGACATGAACATTTTCACATGAGGAAAACCTCTGTAATGGCACCATTAGTATTTGGAAATATATCTTTCAAGGGTGCAATATCAATTAATTTGTTGTCTCACTGCAAACCTGTCAAAATGATACAGCAACATGGACCTCTCAAAGCACAACAGCACAACAAAGCCATTCATGATGAAAGTTACCCCGAATGTTTGAAAGTTAAAATGGGACATTTTCTGTATTACGACAGGCTAATTTTTTATTCTGAGTTCGATTGATTTGTTCTCTCCAATCAGTCAAGTACATTTTATTTGTATAGCCCATTATCACAAATTAGCAATTATGCTCAATGGACTTTACATGGGGGTGGCATGGCTCAGTGGGTAGAGCGGTCATCCCGCACCTGCTGAGAAGTTGGTTGAACTGTCCTTGAGCAAGACACTGTTCCCCTAATTGCTCTGCCCTGTGATAGACTGGTGGCCTCTCCAGGGAGTATCCCCGCCTTTCACCCAGTGAGAACTGAGATTGGCTCTAGAATGTCTTACATAGAAAGTAAATATGGAAAAGGCAGGGGAGAATATTTTGAAATATGATTGAGTGTTCACAAATAAAGACTAGTGAAATTAACCATGGTTTATTATAGTTGAAACATAATTTGTCTGTATTCTATTGTGTGTATGTGTGTGTGTGTGTGTTTGTGCGTGTATGTTTATGTTTAGATGACTGTATTGTAATGCATGGCGTGGTCATACACCTGTCTCTTCTGGAGAGAGTGGAAGGTGATGGAATGAAAGATCCAGGTCTATCATCATACTGATTGTGAGGCTTTGCAGTGATGAAAATGCTCTGTGTTCTATAAATTGTATGGACTAAAGAGTAATCTTCCAATTTAAACTGCTGGAGGATGCTGTAAATAGATTTGGCAGTGAAGAAGACTGATAATGACTTGTGGGTATTTGAGAAGAGATATGCTGTGAACATGGCCATTGCCTATATGGATCATTTTAACAGTGGAACGCAAACATAGCACATTGTTTTTATTCTATTTTCTATTTTGAGTCTGAACTTTATTGCATTTGTTACCATTTAAATGACAAGCAGCCAGAAAATAAGCTATCACCAAACAGTAACCATGCCAGCGAAGGAGGAAACTGTGATACTACATGAAAAATATTAATACACATGCAGCATAATAAATGTGTGGGCTTTAGCATTGACATATGGCATTTTAACCAATTAAACTTAATTGGCATTACAGCTAGCAGTCACTGTGCTCAATTCAGAAAACAACATGGGTGCAATGAGGTGTGGTAAACAGACTGAATGTCAAGTGTTTAAAGCAGCTCGTGTTCCTAAAGCTGTATTATGTATTGTTTTGAGTAAAATGCTGTAAATTCACCTCTACGATGTTTACATTGTTGCTTCGCTGTAGCTCGGGCATCACGCTGAATTACAGTACAAAAAAAGAAAGATCTTCAGCTTTCATTTTCTTGAATATTTTGTTTTCCAAAACTGACATGTAATTTGAGGTACACAAGTTTGGTTTTAGGTGAAGCTGGTGTGTCGTTCCGCCCCAGAAGGTCAATGTTAACATGATGAGGCTGTTAACTACTGGTGTCATTCTCTCTCGTATCAGAAAAAAATGTATTCCTATAACAAAGTACAAAGTCCCACTAGCACAAATACTCTGTGACATGATATATCACTAATGCATTTTTCATACATCAAGCTTGTTCCCAAGCACACAGAATCAACTTCACAGTGCATAGCTTTGCCAACACAGGTGTCGTGAAGAATCTGCAAATCCATTACACACGGAGTCCACATAGCAGAAATTACATAATTCTCTAAAAGTAGTCACTTGCATCAACACTGGGACTGTCGAGATGTAAACACGGACAGAGGAACGTTGCTGAAAATCCAAACTTTGATCAGCCAGTACTTAAATTTTCTAACGATGTCTGGACACTTAAAAAGCCAAAAGGTTAAGGGTACAACCTTGATTTCTATGCTCGCTGACGATAATGGTAAATTGTGTCCCATTTTATCCTGTCTTCCATGGTAATGTTCGATTAGATTTATCTGCTGGGAAATATGGTGTAACCCAGGGCTCAGTTCTCAGTGCTTTCCCTTTACATCTCTCCTCTTAGCCATATACAGAACTATGGAATAAAATGTGACACTGATGATATTCAGCGGTATATACCGTACCAGACAAGTCAGTGAGTCATTCTTATGAAATTTAGAGACACATTAGCCTGGAAAAATTGGATGTCATCTAACTTAGTACTACTTTGTTCTGAAACGAAACAGATGCAGGCTATGCTCCTGTTAGATTGTCACTTTTATCACCAAGAAGTTGGATCACTTGACAATCATTTGATATTCCAAAGTTCTACAACAAAAAAGTCTTAGGATCATTTTTATCATTCCCTATCTTTTGAATTCCACATTATATAATCACCAAGACCTCCTTCAAGACCTACAAAGCTTTACCAAAATCCAGTCTTTTCTGTCCATGGCTGAAGTCATGAGTCGTACTTTTATTTAATTGTGTATGGATAAATGCCACGGCATTCTCACATGAACTTTTTTGATTCTTTTGAGTTCTGTTCTGAAAAGCTGTTTTCAGTTGGTTCTCTCGCTGACTTTGTTTACATGATACATTCTGAAGATGAACAGTTTTGCAAAATAGATATCAGATTTCTCTTTGCTTTCTAATTTGTGGTGACATACAGCCTAAAGTTGGCATAGTTTATTAAGGTTCATAATATTCTGACAGGCCTGGGGCCAAATGTATCAAACTGTAAATTAATCTTTTAAAGAGTGGGTACAGAGAAAAATGGAAAACTTTGTTCATAAAGTTTTTTATGAGATTTCTGAACACTACATACATGACTACTATACAAGCGTGTCTTCATTGAGCCCAATTTACCTCTGATAATGCAACTTCCATATTTTTATGTTAACTCTCATATTTTACCTTACGCAGTTGTTGAAATGCCCATAATTGGTCGCATTTCTCAATAAATGCATCAATGATCATTCTTAAAAATGAAGGATTCTTGTGAAGTGAAACGGGTGAAGCAACCCAAAACACTGAAAAAGAAAAAAACTTGATTACGAAAATACTGTTGGAGGAGTGTTTTGTTTTTTGGCCTTAGCAATGAGGTCAAAAATAAGTTCAAGCAGCTCCAATGAAGAGAAATATTGTCAGCAGTGACTGCTGTAGGGGCCAAGTTGTGCACTGCTGATCTGAAAAAGAAATGGTGAAACTTGAGAGGCATGTGTGTCGATAACATTCATTATCACACTTTCAATTTCTAGCTTCATACTCATCACTCTTGTCTGACACTCTTCACTTCCAACACACTCTTGATGTACTCTTCCTTCAGGGTTACGCCTACCTCATATCTCCTGATATTTGTACCATGGTAGAAGATTCATCTTCGATGTGCGGGCCTTCCTCCCATTCTACCTGGTCTCTTGCACATTCAGTATATCTACATTCTTTCTCTCCATCATATCAGCCAGCTCTCTCCTTTTACCAGTCATTGTGCCAGCATTCAAACTTCCAACTCTCAATGTCACACTCCCACCCTTCCTCCTTTCTCACCACTTCTGGACATGCCATTCCCCTTCTCCTTTGCCCAACAGTAGCAGAGCATCCCTCTGGCCAACAGTACTGGCTGTGGTTCTTGGTAACCTTGGTCTCAACCAATCCAGTATGGAAATCCGATTTATGATCCACATATTTGATTTGGCAAGGTTTTATACCAGATGCCCTTCCTGACACAACCCTCCCCATTTATCCAGGCTTGGGACCAGTACTAAAGGCTCTGGCTTGTGCATCCTCTGTGGTTGGGTTTTCCTCTTGCGTAGTGTGGTGTTCTGTCAGCTATTGAATATATCTGAGGGGTTCCTGTCATTGCCATTGATAGTCACAGTTTCACTAAATTTGCCCTTTCATGTTTATTACCAAGCACATTTAAAAATGCTAAAATTCATGCAGTAACTGTATTTTGGCTCTTTGTGATCTGTGTTGTCACACTATAATTCTGTTGTTTTTTTGTTGTCTTTCATGCATTTGACATCTATTTCATGTCTATCCGTCCAGGATGAGGTATCCCTCCTCTCTTACCCCTCCTGAGGTTTCTCCTGTATATAGATAGGTTTTTCTGATAAGGTAACAGATAAATGTGACTTGACTTGAGTTTATACACAAATCTAGTCTCCAATTTGAATGAAACTATTCCCTCTTCCCCTTCGTCGAGAAGTGTTCCCAGCACAGGGATGACCCAAAGACAGTATGGGAAGAGTAATGTGTCTGGCATTGTGCATGTTTGTATTTGGGGTTACCATAGGTGAAATACAAAAGATATCAAGGCCCTAAAGGAGGGCGAGTCAGGGATGTGGCATGGCATATATGAGATATAAATCAACCATTTGCATCGCTCTTACCCTCGGCTCTGCTCCATCTCTGTTCCCCTCCACCCTCTGAGAGATTGGAGTGCTAGGCTGCCTTGTGATGCTTCACCAGCTCCATCAGATTATACAGCCCAGCCAGCAACCCGACCGCAGGTGTGTGCGTGTCATTGCTCACCAAATACTCACATGTGCCTTAATTGAAAGGCTCGAGGAGGAGGGGGGAACTGGAGACATAGGATATCTGTAGGATGAAAATGCTCCTCATGTTTAACTCTCTTTCAGGACTTTAGAGCAAGGAAGAAACAAATATGAACAAATGAAAAAGAAAACTATAAGACTGCACTCACTCCACCGCAGCACTCCACCCTTTCTCCAGTGCTCAGACTTCGGTGTAAAAGCCAGATGAAGAGTTAGCGCTCAGTTGCAGTGTTAAACAGATTTTTTTAAATGTTTTGAATAACCACAACCATTGGAGAGGTCCTTGATCATACAGTCCTAACTGCACAAAAATGATTTGGCTGACAGGCCCCAGTATGTGAGATTAGCAGTGGACAGGTACATGTGGATGGAAAAACATATTTTTCCTGCTGTTATGATCATTTTGTCCATCAGCCAAGTTGATTGAAATTCTTGTTCAACATGGGAGAAAGAGTTTTGAATATGTAACACTAAAGCTAAAAACGAATTAAAAACAAAAAGTTTAATCTGTCAGTCTTTGGATGGATAGTGGACCCTCACATGAATGTAACCATCTCTAGTATGAATTTGCACTTTTCCAAACCGAACAGTTTCTCTATGTGACCCTTTTGATCTATCCCATTTTGTCCAGTCCCAACCAACCATAGATGTGAGTTACACATAAGCACCTGGTTGAGTCGGATGGGACAGTGACTGAGAGCAGCATTTGCTGAGAGAGCTAGTCTGTTAATGAAGAGAGGGAGCAGTGGTGGCAAAAACAAATATTTTTCCCAGGTCTCGAGTCAAGGCAACCATGAGAGGTTCTTGATCATACAGTCATAACTGCACGAAAAAATACCCTGATGAATTCAAGAGCAGCTATGGACAGACAAACATAAAGATGTGGACACATGCAACCATACGCATAATCTCCTTCAGGCTATCTATCTGATGAGGATTAAAAATAACCTTAAATAAGGTTTGAATTTTATTTTATATCCTTGACTGTGTGGACCATGCGACTTGTTAAAAACACACTAACTTGAAACTCTGTTTCTTAGAATGTCTTGTGAGGATATAGTGACGGCATTATGTTAATGATAAAATATATAGGCTATTATCCAGACTGCTCACATCTAAGCATCTGGGCCTATGAGTATAATGGGGGCGTTCATTTCCTCACATGAATGTGTGCTTTAGATTAGTTTTGCATTTTTGCTGATGTCAGTACAGACATGTGCTTCTATAGTCATTTTTTCTTCTCTGTATTGCAATATCAACTTCTATATGGAGGCTTAAGGCTTAAAGGTTCCATGTTTCGTCATTGCTTATTTTTCTCATTCATTCAGCAAACAGCTGAGAGGTGATGACAAACAGATGAACATCCTGATGCCTTTATTATTTTGATGAAGTACCTAAGGCTGCTCAAAATTGCCCTTGTGGATACAATAAATGCTCTATATTTTCCATTATTTTATTGATGAGTGAAAGCAAGTCTCCTAGATGGTATTCACCCTAGTAATAATGAGGAATGTACTGTATTTATCTACCCTGAGCAGCATAAAACTGTTAAGAAAAGGCAAATTGTGTAATGGGCTCTGCAAATCCTCTGGTATTTAGTGGAAAATTGGATTTCATTGGAATGGAGACCATCAAAAAATTGATTACTTGAACATTTTCATATTTCTTAGTTACTGTATTTTTCTAATTATGAAGACAATGATCTGTAATCATTGAATTTAATAACATCACCCTAGCTAACTTCTGCACGAGCATATTTGCCCTTTGGTTTAGCAGACTCCTGTGCGACTCTTAAAGCAGCTGTCGGTGACAACAGAGGAGGTGATTTCCTCAGTTCGGGAAGGAGGGATAATCGCTGCAGCTTTATTAACAATTCAGCAGCCACATGATACGTAGACGTTTTATTGAGTCACTATTATTGCTTGGAAAAGCGAGCCCTATAAAAACTAATTAAGCTTTGGAACAGACTATCAGCCCTTCGGCTTTTGCTGAAAGTTTGAGTCTAAATTAAGGGACAATCGCGGGATACAAATTATGCGCACCCGGACTGATGCTTTACTCTCCGTCCTCTGCAGGCATTTCGGAAGCTCCAGAGCACCATATGCTGTGTATCATCGCCCTGGCTTGAGGCCTGTGTATAATGTGTTTTGATGTGCTCTCATGTGTGTGTGTGTGTGTCGTGTGTGTGTGTGTGTGTGTGTGTGTGTGAATATATGGA
>OMLC01042810.1:0-10879 GCA_900302585.1 Regalecus glesne | reverse complement strand
AGGAAGGGGAGCTGTTTGGAGATGATTGAAACACATCTGGGGGGTCTCTTTAACGTGTCATGATTTAGTCCCCGTGATGTGGGGGCTGGACATGGACTTAGATGGAGCTTGGGGGTCAGAGGCTCTTCCAGACGCCCTGCGCCGGGTTCAAACCCGCAACATCTGGCTTGTCAGGTCCTGAAGGACTGTACCGCTGAGCTGCCACAGCCTCTGTTGGTGTACATTGTACTGGCTGTAAAGGCCTTCGGGACCACCTTGTGATTTAGGGCTGCACAAGATGAACTCGATTTGACTCAGCATGTTAAATGACCTTAAACCCCTTCCATGAGCTCACACATCGACTCACAGCACCGAGAACACCGCCCGTTCAAAGGCCAGAGAGTTTCCCTCAGACGGAGGCAGACGTATCTCTTGTGACAGCTCCAGCTCTTATGAATTCCTTTTGACCCGTAATCCAACTGCGGGTTCTGAAACGCACTTTAGCCATGATTAAAGATGTCTGCCGGTCCTTCATTTGACACTTCAGTGCAGCGATGTGGCAGTCCGGCAGAAGGCGACGGGTGGTGCTGTCGGCAGTGGCCTCCGGTTTTATTCCTGGTCTCCTGGCACTTTCTCAAGCATTTCTATCCAGCGGGCGAATGCAGCTTCGCGCTGGGTTATAGGAGATGTGCCCAGCAGGTGCTGGAGCCAGGAGGAGGTATATGATGACTCGATAGATCAGGGCTCCCAAGCTTATGGCTACAGGTAGAGGAGGGACACTCTTACGGGCACGGAGCATTGTGTGGGTAACAGTCGCAGCTTTAAGCCAGGCCGTGATAAATCGGATGAGAAACTGGAGCTGACACAGCTGCAGGGTGGAGGGCTAGGGTCCATCTCCGACTTGAAAACTGTGTTATATGGTGTGTCAAGGGGTCACGGAGTGACACACATCCTTAATGCTGCCTGATGTCCAGGTATGCATATCAGGAGTTCTTCAATGTCAGGGCAGATCGCGGAGAAACGAGGCAGCTGGGGCAGAATTGCTCCCTCGCACAGATGCAGATGTAATTGATCAGCCCTGCACATCTCACGCAGATGACTCGACCAGGGTGGATGTTCTGCCAATACCGTGTGTGAGGGGGTATTATTGCAGGGGGCAGTCTGTCAATAAGGTTTCATCTTGAGACTCTCGCGAGCCTAAATGACTGGAGGGTCTCGGCCACAGCTCAGTGGTGACTGGCGCCTAATTGACAGGGCCTGACGCTGCCTCCTGGGGACCCGTGGCGGGACTGACAGAGTGAGAACGGAGGTAATGCGAGAGGGGGAAAACGGCATGTGTGTGTGTGTGTGTGTGTGTGTGTGTGTCTGCAGGAGTCGGGGACATGTGGAGCTGATGCACCAGGGATCCCTGGTCAACTGGTAGTAAAGATTGGAGAGTCCTGTCACTTTCTCCTCTCGCCCTCTCCTCCCGGCCCTGACAGCAATCCATTTGAGGGCCTCCTGGCACTAACCAAGTGCTAAAACCCAATCAAACGGGGTGGAAGGGACGAGGTGAGCCGCGCCGGCCCTAGCCAGTTTCCACGTGTGCGAGCAATTCACCTCTGACTGACCCGCTCAGACGTCTTAAATGAGTGGCACGTCTCAGACGGCGGGGAAAGCACAGCGCAGGAGCTCAAGACAGCCACGTGTCGGCTGGAGAGAGTGCTTTTTGTAGTCAGATAGGCTCGGTGATGTCTCCGACAAGGTCACACGGGACTGGAGAGTCTTGTCTGGTTTGGAGAGGAGCTCGGTGTCGGCCGAGAGATGGCAGGAGTGGGACCCTATCCCGTGTCCGGCCCCCATACCTCCCAGTCGCTCTCTGATCGGGGCGTAAACGGACTCCCTCTCCGTGTCATTGTTTTGGGTCAAAGGTCTCATCTAATCCTTATGGTTACTGGCAGTGGGGTATTTTGAAAAATAAGCTGGGATCAAACGGTGGGCGCATGAGAACGTATTCACTCCCCACAAAGGGGCTGGTTCTTCTTCTGGGGCCCTGCTGCACCACCAGACAGGACGCCATTTTGTTCCATTGTAAGAATGTAGTCAGAAGGTTGCTGGTTAAATCCCTGGCTCCTTCAGAAAGGGTGTTGAAGTGTCCTTGAGCAAGACACTGGGCCTGCAACTGGTCCCATAGATGCTGCAGCTCCCCTCTGCTCCTATAATAGCATGGGTTAAATGTGGAGGATAGATTTCATTGTAGTAACACATCTGTCCATCCGCCCAACAGCTGCTCATTGGACAGAAGGCCGAGAGACAGTCTGGACAGGTTGCCTTTCCCTCCCAGGGCTGGCGTGGAGGATTAAGGCCAGATGCCCGTCCTGACACACTGGGGTGGCTTGTTAGTTTCCAAGGCACGCACCCGTCCCCAGATCTACCACGGCCTGTAGAAATACAATGGCCAGATGAAGCGACTACCCCTTCCTCCCTCTCCAAGTCACAGTGGGACCAGTTCCTCTGGACGCAGCATCTGTTGGGAGAAGCGTTTCATCGCTCGTCTAAGTGACCTCCTGAGTTCCCTGCAGTCAATTGAGACTCAATAAACCTTGCGTTCAGATGCAGTCACTGAACTCGCTGTGATTTCTGCACCTGGGTTATCGAGCACGCATCCAGAGGCTTTGACCCAGAGTCAACATTTACCTCACTTGACTGAGACCGCAGGTCTGTGTGGATGAGCGGGGCCGTCAGAGCGCTCGTGTTTGCTCAGGGAGCCCAACATAAATGGAAAAAGTAAATAACGCAGCAGAGCTCTGTGGAGTTTACAGCTTATGCACATATCTCATGCATAGCTTTTTCGGGCTGATCTTCGTTCTCGTCAGACCTCTTGGCCCCGTAGGTCCATTGATCGCGTATCGAGCAGCAGTCAGAAGCTCGAGTCGCAGAGGGAAAAACACTTGGCCGGATGAAAAGAATAATATTGTGAATCTGGAGTCTTTCAGGTCTCTTCATCCAGCTGGCTAACAAAATGCCCGGGCAGAAGCTAGACTCGGTATCTAAGAGGTGGGCTGACCTCAGTGATTTATTGATTGGAGACGGCTTCAGAAGTAGACGCTGGAAGATATATTGAGCTGCTGACAGTATCCAAAGACGACGCCCCTGACTAATGGGAATGCTAAATATATTAACTAACAAGGAAGAGCACAAAAACTGAAGTTTCTCCAACATGAGTCATATCTCCATCAACTGCGATGTGAGGAAAGACCCTTCACCTTAACATGGGCTTTTAGCACAATGGTTGGCGGGGTGTCCGTCCCTATTTCATGCCCACCGCTCATGCAGTGCATCGCTAGGTTTCATCTTTACCATCATCCATCCGTGTCTTCATATGTGGCATGCAGCTCCCTCTAGCTAGCTAGAGATCAATTATTGGAGGATGAATCCAAAATCCTCTTTTATCCATCCATCCATTATCAACCACTAATCTGAAGTCGGGTCATGGAGACATTGTGGACACTATCCCAGTGCTCATTGGGTGGCCTGTCCATGGCAGGGCTTGAGCAGTTTAGGGTTCAGTGTCTCGCTCGAGGACACTTGGACAGCTCTACTGGAGTCGCTCCACTGCGGCACAGTAAGCAAAGCCTTAAAGAGGGAATTTAGTGATTAAGCTTCTGAAATGTCGCTTCATGTTGCCTCGTCCTGAACCGTAGACTTCTTTCTTTGTGTGGACTGAATAAGGATTGTGGCCTCGTCCCGGGTCCATTGGATTGAAATGTAGATGGCAAGCTGGACCTGCTTGTCCGGTATGAAGAAGAGGATAGACTACCGTGGAAATGAAACCCAGCTGGATAAAGACTTGAACATCTGGAGGGTTCCTTCACGTCAGGTGATTGAGGGATATCATGTGCTGGTGTTGGACAGCATAACCTGGCCTGTTGTCTGGCTCTGGGTCCTCCAAACCAACTCTCTTCCAAAGCTTCTCTGGTGAGACTGTAATTGGCTGGCGCCGGGCAGGCATGGCCTCATTTCGAGTGTGGTTCTGTGGCGCCACGTCCCTCTCCTCTTCCATCCCCCTGTGTGCCGTCGCACTGAGAATTAAATCTGACAAATGGTAATTAATATTTTCCCTCCGCTGTGGAAAGAGGGAGGGGAACGTGAGAGAGGGCCAACGCTGGGCACTAGCGCAGGGCACTGCCAGGATGCCACTCATGCCAGTATTTTGTTTTTGCTGAGGGAGACCGTTTGCCAATTAGCCAACGTGGTGTTTAGCGATAGCAAATTTCATTTGTCTCTGTTTTGTTTACTATTTACATGCTGCGTTTCTTATTATTTTATTATGAGCGTCCAGTTTGACATCACATTTTCTCTCATTCCAGGAAATGGGAGACGTGGGCAGGAACGCCAGGCAACCAATACCGCCAGATGAGGTATGAGAGTGGAGAACCGTGCTGGCAAGGGCCAACTCGGAATACCACGGTTGGTACTGACAGTCTCACACCCACACACAACATGCACACACAGACACACACAGTCAGTGATGTGGAGGGGGATTGTAGATGGAGAGGCCAGGAGGCACAGACAGGCAGACTAATATGAGCCTATATGAGCACATGGGCACTGATAAACTACTGAATGGACAGGCAGATGGGCAGACTGGTAGACTCGCACATGGACAGACTGGCAAGTCAGCAGATGGGTAGACGGACAGATGGACATAGCAAGAGATGTGGAAACAAAGACTTGAGGGGGTAATGAGAGGCTGGTTTCCACACTACATCACAGGTTCTGTCGGGAAAACCCGGTTTACAGAGCTCCAGTCAGGCGCTTCATTCACTTAAGGGTGTTTGAGATTGTATACACTTGAATTTTTGATAAGATGGTGGCGGAAAATAAATAATTTGCAGCTTTCTCGTTGTTATTCCAGTGTTGGTCTACTTTGGCCCAATGATTGGAAACAATAGACACACAAGCAGTTGCAGTACAAATAGAGGTGAGGACGCTGGAGGCTCGGCAAGTCTAAGTGAAATGAGGCTCTGGCTCTTCATTGGATCATCTGTTCTCCCCGACCCGACATACCCCCCTCTCACTCCCCTCAGTCTGATTCAAGAAATCACTTTTGTGCTATGAACGAGAGTTTTGATCAAAAGGGTTTGATTAAAAGTGCAGCACCTTTAATCATCTCGTTTTCTTAGCTGCATCTCCTCTCCTCTGAATGGGAGACCTGCAAACGTAGGCACTCATGCTGTCCGTCCAGGGTTTTCATGTTAAAAAGACTAGCTAAATTGACTTTCTTTGACATGCCCTCCCCAAAATGCTCTGCAGACGGCACAGATGAAGTCTCGGCTGAGATCGTCCATCATCATATTTCAAACACAAAACCCTGGAATCAAAAGAGCATCTCTGTTCCTCTCCAGGTCTCTTCCTTGAGCTCTGGGTGGGCAGTGCCCTGGTGGTGGGCTGTTTTCCTTCCATGGTAGCTGTTGCAGTAAATTAAAGTCGAGGAACAGGAGCCGTGTGTTTAGACTCTCATACCGGTCAAAGGTCAAGTCGGCACCATTGAGCATATTGGTTATGTTCAATACGCTATGGTCCGAAGATCAAAACGGGTTTCACACCCGATAGTGTGTCAGTTCTTACCTACCAGACTCGAATGACAGACTGATCTTGTGTCCCCGGTTTCCACTAAGATACAAGTCGAGGGTGTAAAGGTCTGTTATAGTCTGTAGATTCCTGTCTTGGTATTATATCCGGGAACTAACAAGCTAGAAGTTGTGGGTTTAAACCCACCACGGGGCATCAGTAAGGGCTTCCAGCCTTAATCCCCTAGCTCCATCTAAGTCTTTGTCCACCCCATTAACATGGGGACTAATTGTGACGAGTAAAGGTGGACCTCTGAATCAGTTGTAGGGTTATCGTGTTAGAAACAAGACACATGACAGGGAAAGTAGCCGCTTCTTCAGGTCACGTGTCATTTAGTGTTCCAGTGCTCAAACAATAAAATGTTGGGTTTACTTAAAGATTTCCCCATCAAGTGTTTCCTGGTGACAGTGTTGAATAACTTCCAAGGAACATGATTCATTTATATGTACTGAATAATAGCAATAATAATAATAATAATAATCTGCTTTATAGGGACAGTGCTTATTAATGAACATTTAGAATATAGATACACCAGATTCAGACACCAAGCTAATTTTCGTCTTTTGTCTCAAGCAGTTAGGGGTTCAGTGTCTTACTTGAGGACACCTCAACATCCTCTCTGAAGGAACCGGTGATGGACCACCACTTACTAGATGACGGGCCTACCTCGTGAGCTATGCTGCCCCGAAATATAAACTACTTAGCATGAACGTAAGGAACCATTTGACAAAAAGAGTAAGTTCAGTTGAGTAAACCCAACATTTAAAACATTTTTCAGTGTATTTGAGCTGCTAGCTAAGATTTCGTTAGTGCATCAGAGCTTCTTGCAGTATTTCTTTTTATGAAACTGACTCTGGACACAATTGAAGCGGTGGACAAATTCATGCTTGTCCAAGATGCAACACTCTGTCTTTCTGCAAAAATCCAGAAACGATTCTTGATTACACATCCACAGATTTGTCCACAGGCTCAGATGCCGCACTGATAACTTCCCACTAAATGTTCATTCTTATAAAGGAACAGAAACAAAACACGCTCTTTACCCTCTTTATCTGGGCATCAGACAAAACCGAATCAGAGGGGGCGCTGTTCTAGAACTTCAACACCTGTCAAGAGTGTCGATCTCTTGCTGTCTGTTCTCCTCATCTTCTTCTCCTCCTGTCTTCTTCAGTCCGTCTGCTTTGGCTGTCTGTTTCCTCTCTTGTCTTTTCTGTTTTGTCCTACTTGTTCTCTCTTTCAGATTGTCTCTATTTCCCTACCTGGGGCCGTGGTAGCTCAGTTGTGGAGCGCACGTTTCGGAAAGTGATGAGCCGGATGTTGTGGGTTCAAACCCATCAGAGGGCATCTGGAAGGGCATCCAGCCTTAATCTCCCAGGCTTTGTCCAAGTCCACATCCACCCCCACAACATGGGGACTAATGGTGACATGTAATAATGGACCTCTCTCTCATCCTCAGTCTGTTCTGCCTCCCTCCTCCCTGCTCTCCATCTTGTTCTGCATCAATCCTCTCTCTCTCTCTCTCAGCCCATTCTCTCTCCTTTCCGTCTCACTCCAGGTGCCTTTGTTCAGCAGAAGGATTGTCTGCACAGGGCACAGTGTGATGTGAGGGGTTGCCATGGAAACCCCCTGGAAGTAAAATAAGTTGGGTTTCTTTCTGTCTCCCCTCTGCTCTCTCTCACAAAGGACGTCAAAAAAAGTCACCCATTAAAGTCACTATGGTCGTAATTGTGCACGCAGACATGTCGGTGGCAGCGATGCGGTGCATCTATCTGCAGCATCCCTTGTGATATAGTCTCACTGCGGCTCTCAAACCATTCCAAGCCAGACAGTGACACATACTTCACCCTCTGCACACCGGCAATTTCATTCAAGTGGAGCCCCAAATATGCTCGCAATTCAACAAATCACCGTCGATTCCACTTTATGCTCCCCGAATAATTTTGTCATTTCTAGTAGACGTGGCTCTCTCTCATTTCCCTCACAAGCAGGGGGGGGTTCCATAAATAGTTCGGCTCCTGCAAATCACTGGAAGCGAGAGCAGTGAGAGCGGAAGGATGGGGACATGGAAATATCCCCCCCTCATGCAACCTCACCCAGAAAAAATAAAACCCAAACCCAGTCGAGTCCTCGAAGGGACTCCTCGATGAGACAAAAATGAGAAAGGCTCTTTGCTTAAGTGAACATCCTCTCCCCACACCACCTAAGACTTCCCTTTTCCTTCCTGTGTTTGCTTTTTCTAGGTCGTGCTGACATGCGGGACGGAGACAGCCTTGCGATCAGTGAAGGAGCCCAGCAAATGCCAGTACGTCATGGACTTTCAGACTCCCGCGGCCTGTCAGCTGCCACTGAAGCGGCAGGGTGCACACAGTGAACTCTGACCCTCCCTGGGGTGACCCAAGCCTACATTAAGGCTTCAGCCCTGCCCTCGATGGCCAGCCCACCGCTGCGTACAAGGGTCCTGAGGATGCCCCCTTCGTATTTGTGCATAGTCGGCTGGCATACACCTCCCGGCAATAACTGTTAAGGTCAGATTCTACGTCTCAGCAGCAGTACTTTAGCTCAGATTTAGTGGAAATCTCAGACCATCGTGGAGCTGCTTTGCCTCTGCTCCATGTTAGAGCGGGTTGCTCTGAAAGCCCTGCGTGGTTCACCATGGTGCAGGTCTCTGACCAGCTCTAGCTCATCTCAAGGGCATTAAAGAACTTCATCAGGCTATTATACACGAGTTGGTTCTCAGGATATTCAAAAGAATTCTGAAGCATAATCGGAGTGTGACCATGTTACACTGGCTCATCTATGCTTTCTCAAAACCTACGTGATAGATTTGAATAAACATTTTTGACTACTGGTGCTGGAGATGTGACTGCTATCATGGGTGTCACAGAGGCCCTGTCTGTTCTTGTTAGTGGGCTAGATGTTAGGGTTTGGGCTCGTGTTACGATAACGTATTGTGTACCCCCTGCATTGGAGCACTTCAGCCCATTAAGAAGTAACAGGGTAAACTGTCAGGAGTGCGACAGGCTCACTGATTCATCTGTGCCCTGCTGGAGGCTACGAGGCTGTCTACCTGCTAGCAGCGCCATGGCCCCAGGGCCTGCAGCCCTGAGACAGTTGTGTTTTATTTATCTGGCTTCGGCTCCCATCTACTGCCCTGTTTGATGGTGAATCTCACTATTGGCAAATGTCAGCCCAGTATCCGGAGTAATTGTCAGGTTTGTTTAGTGTGTGGGGGGAGCCGGAGGAAAGTAATCCGTGCATGGATACATAAGCCCCTCCGAGTTGAAGTGAAATGGAAACTCTGTTTTCTAACATCACTCATATGGTCATGCATGTGGAAGTGTGAGTGACCAAGGCTGGTGGAATGTGTTCTCTGTATTCTCTCCACAAAGCATATCGATGTGTCCTTGAGCAAGACACTGAATCCCTAACTGCTCCTCCGGCTGCTCACTGCAACAGGATGGGTTGAATTCAGAAGACAAACTTCATTGTACAATGAGAAATACATAAAGCTTCTTCTCATTCAACTCGGAGATTTAGCCTGTGCAACAGAAGCTCAATTGGATGTCAGCAGTGGGAGGAAAAAGCTGACGAAAGAGAACGAACTGTTATCCTAAATGGTGCCTTAAGTCTAGTAAAACCTGGAAACTGCATCAGTCACAGAGAATGTCAAGAAAGACGCATGTTGTGATGGCACCGCTGCATTATTAGCATCTGGGGAAAACTTTATTTTACATCATTTCCATACGCTGGCCCTTTGATGCCATCTCACAGAGATTGTTTTCCATATGACGCAAAGGCAACATCTCCATTCAAAAGGGTGGAAACTCAACAGTCTGCGTGGTGTCAACAGCTACTCTGCACCCCACCATCAGTACTGGTTGATTTAGTTTAAATCACCACCCTGCCTGGCGTGGGCTGGCATAGCTTTTGAATTATTTTGTGTAAATGGGTGGGACCTTAAACAGAAAAACGAAAAGAAGAAATAGTAGAAGAAGAAGAAGAAGAAAGGCAAGAGCCTTCAATTCCTGTAGTCTGTTTTTGAACTGACTGGCCATTGATGTGCTGGTAGGGGATCAGAAGAGGAGTGGGGGAGGATTCTGCAGGGTAACGTACGCTTCACACTCGTGTGCACAACCCCACACACACACTCACACATGCTAAGACACCTCAAGTCAGCACATTTGCACATGAAGGGGCAGCAATGGGAAGTCTTTCCACAGTTGAGCGTGGGTGTATTTGTGTGTTGACTCCAAATTGCTAAAAGGGCCCAGAGGCTTTATAATGCATTAAATCCCCAACTCAGCTCTGTTGAAACTAGTTCAGGGTACCTGTTCTCAAAAGTGGGAGACAGCGGGGCCTCGCCTGCCTGATTCACTGATCTCAAAAGAAAAGACTGGATCCAGCAGCTGCTGTTCTGGAAGGAAGTCAACGCTGTGAGCTTGGCATCCATCTTGGAATGCCCACCTGAACTGACTGAGTGAAGCTCGCGGGCCAGAGCCGGATGGGTCTGGGTCTCCGCTTCACTTTGTGCCGTCATAGCGAGATGGGCCAGACGCCACGAGGCGAGAGAGTTAGATAGCACAGGAGTGATGCAGATGAGCAAAGACTGATATCAACAGAGGGGATTGGTGGGAGTGTGTGTCTGTGTCTGTCTGTGTCTGTGTGCAGATTGACAAATAGACTACAAGAAAAATGACAGGCCGCAGGATGGAGCTGGAGGGAGAACCACACGTTGGGAGGAGGAGGAGGAGGAGGAGGAGGAGGGAGGCAGACTGACAGCCATGCAGGAAAACAAAGACGGCGACGGGAGGAGCATGGCAAGTGATCCGGAGGGGGAGGGGTGGAGGTTTCTGTTACGAGTGGTGCTGGCCATGCGGAGAGCAGGGTGAGTGTTTCTGTGTTTGCTCTGGTGGCGGTGAGAGAGGCTTGACACCACCCCTGCGGTGCACGGGAGTGTGGGTGTGTTGCAGTTGGATGCTGTGAAGCCCGGCTGAGATAGCATGTGGTCACCGCGGGCCTCCCACAGCTGGCACCTCCTGCATGCTTGATGAGGCTCCACATGCAGGAGGATGAGCGTCCCTCTGACTGGCTGAAAAGGAATATCCATGGCTTCCTCTGTTGTAGTTTGTTTTTGTCTTTGTCATCCTGCTTCAGGGACTCCTCACCCGTCATGTGCCATTGGTTTGGGAAGCCATGATCCTACTTTGGGGAGCCGTCCGTCCATCCATCCACCTTCCCAGCCCCCCCCCCTTTCCCCCCTCCCCCCCCCCCCCCCCCCCCTTTCATC
>OMLC01042809.1:0-18312 GCA_900302585.1 Regalecus glesne | reverse complement strand
ATAAAGGAATTCTATTGCTAATTTCCAGCAGCTTTCCTTGTTTTTTATAGTTTATTTTTCATTCTTTCTGAATATTTTTTTGCGTTTGTTTAGTCCAACCATGGTGTCGTTAGAAAACTACATCTCCAATACTGCCTTACGCGTTCACTGATGACGTTTCTAGGACGTTTCCGGTGGGTAACCTGCCCTGCGCGTCTCCTGTCTTGAGAGAGGTGAAGAGTTTACTTTCCAAGAGTTCAAGGTTTGGTTTCGGTGTTTGAAGGCAACAAGGGTTCGCCGAGGCGGAAAGCCCTTTTCACAGAGCCAACATGCTTAACATGTGGAAAGTGAGAGAACTGGTTGACAAAGCGTAAGTATATCTCTTGAAAATGTAAAACAGTTTTCATGTCGCTGTGAGCCTCTGAGTGTACCTGTTTGAAAGATACACGTACTCAAACTTTGACGTCACTTTACACATCAAGTTAGCTAGCCCGTTTGCTAAGAGCTAGCTAGCTGACTTTGGAAAACACTTTATACTGCATGCTGTTTTGTTTTCCCCGAACTTTTTTCCCCGTTTTTCTGTTTTATTCGTTATGTTAACGATTCACTGAGACCGTTGATTATCCTGCCACATTGGTATATTGTATTTTTCACCGATATAGGAGGCTATGCCACATAGCTAGTGAGCTAATTTGTTAGCTAGCCAGCTAACGTTAAGCATCAGTAGCGCTGAATACTCGAATAAGGAAGCCAGCTAAGCTAGTTTGACAGCCCCTAGTCGTATGAATAATGGACATGGAATGCGGTGTGTTAATAAGTACAAATGTTGAACTTAAACAAATAGTTTATGAAGTTGCTAAACATCTCGGTTAATTACTCTGTATTTTGTAAGTAAAGCTGGAGACTTAATTGAATTCGCAAAAATAACGTCATGTTATGACTTAAAATGTCTACGTTGAATTTTTAAATTAAAATCAATCCTGCCTATCCTATTAGCCAATCTACTCTTATGTTGTACTCGACTGTCCATGGTGAACTTTGAACACTTGGTTTTGTTGTCGGGATAGAGGGACTCAAGTAGACCTGTAACCCTTTCATTACTTTCCATATTTCACTGTGCAGTAGAGCTTGAGATAATTTGTTGTGAGTGTAGGCATGCAACGAAATTACATTTGGTAACTATCAGAAACTAGCAACAGTAGAACAATGTGAAAAAAAGAAGATCAATAATTGGGATGAAAAAATAATCTAGCTTAATAAACAAGATAAGGTCGTGTCCTCTATCTCAAATAAGGCACTCGGATGAGGCAAATAAACGGTGACAGTGCAGTATGAAAAGGTTTTGCATAGCAAATAGAAGTTTTATATGTACATGAAATGCATAGAAGGTATTATACATGGCAGAGGTACTAAAGTAAGTGGCCAATTGTAAAGTCAATACCAACCCTAACCCTGGTTCTATGTTGGTTCCAACAGACATATGCAGAGACAGATAAAACTAATATAGTCACACCAGAGCACATCAGTGATCGCAGAAACTGTTGCTAATGTTTGGTATTAGACATGTTCACACTACTTGTAGTTTGAATCTCCTACTAAATACTTGATGTGAATGTGCTAATATGTGCTTACACTAAATGTAAGTGCTATGTTGTCTTTTTGTGACGGACAAATTAAATTGCCATTCATTGATTCTTGGGAGTCACTTTGGATCGAAGTGTCTGCAAAATGAGAACATTTAGATTTAGTTAATTCTATGTGTATTTGAGATTGATTAAGCTTGAGACTTAACTACCACTATAGGCATACAGCAAAATTATGTTTGGTAACTCAGAACTAGCAGCAATAGGATAAACAAGATTTAAAAAAACAAGATCAATAATTAGAGAGTAGAAAAATGAGGCAAATAAACAAGAGAAATATGAGGTAGTTTGCTCTATCTGCATCAAATAAAGTACTTGGATGAGGCAAGTAAACAGAGACAGTGCAATATAGAGATATTATACTTCAAATTAGTAATGTCTTCTATCCATATATAACACATAAAAGGCAATTTTGGATGGCAAATACCTCCGTTTCCGGGAGTACTTGGTTAGATCATTCATATAAGTGCAAAGAATGAATATGGCTGCTAGAGACATTATTAACCTTAAACCTTGGTACTGATAAGCTTTAAGAAAAGAGAAAATCCCGAGAGGTAATTCCATCAACAGTTAGTTAAAATGTAAAATTACTGATACGAGAGATAATGAAGGGGCATTGTGTATCGTTGGTCTCATAAGTCATTTACACTATGATGGCAAACTATTATTTACTTTGCTTCCACGTGTTCAGGAATAGCGAGATTTGTCCTCGGTTGATAAAGTTTCTCAATTGCTGCCACTGAACAGTGGACACACCTTTGCCATTGTGTCTTTTGTCCTGATGCAGGGATCTAATTTACTGAATACATGAATAAAAGTGATAGAAGCCTGGTGCACTGCTGGGTTGTAGTAATACTGTTGCACAACACAACCCCTCTTTGAATTTTTTTTACGGCTGGTTTAGCAGGCTCAGGCGACAGCATTTTCCTGAGGCTCTCTAAGGTTCCATTTTTCCAAAATCCACTTACCCATCCCATACAGAGATCTTTTTCAGAGTGGGTTAAATTTAGACCTGAAATGATAAGTCGATTGACAAAATTCATCCGAGATCATTTTGTTGATCGTTCATCCATGTTATTTATCAAGAAAAATGATCAAACATTTATGGGTAACATCTTTGCAAATGCTTTGAATGTTTTGATCTTTTGTTGTGATTTCTTTGCTCTTCTCTCAGTCATGTTATTATAAAAATAATTCTTAAGCATTTTTTGGTTGCCAATCAAACTTGGTAACTATATTTTTAAAATCACTTTGGGCGCTAGGAATATATTGTTGGCCTTTGACATTATTTCTTACATTTTAAAGGCTATATGATAAATCAATTAATTGATAAAATAGTCATCATTCATTAATGGTCAACCACTATCTGAAATTGAGTCATGGCGTTAGCTCAGGGGTAGAGCACATGCTTCGGGAACTAAGCCAGAGGCTGTAGGATCAAACCGACCGTGGGGCATCAGGAAGGGCATCCAACCTTAATACCCCACCCCTGCCCTGTGTTTGGCAACCTGTCCAGAGTGTTTCTCTGCGTCCCACCCAATGAGCGCTGGGATAAGCTCCACTGGATTCGCAACCCAATAAAATTATAAATTGATCAAGATAACTGTTAGTTGCAGCCCTATTGACATTAGAATGGGAGAAGGACAGAGAAAAAAAGGGAAAAGCTCTATGTGATTAAGAGTGGAGGGAAGGGAGTTTCCACTGTCAGTTTCCTCCTGTCTGTTTGAAATCTGCGGTCTTGTGAGAGTCTGAGGTTTAAAGTCACCAAGAGATCTATTAGGCAGGAAAAAAATCGGAGTATTCCCAAAACAAATACAAATTTATTAGATATTTTAAATTATGCATACTCTGTAAATCAAGATTCTGAATGTTTTGTAGGTTTAGAATAGGCTAGGAAAGGCCATATAATTCAGCATAGCCCGGGTCCTATCATGGGGGCCTATATGATCATCCCCTACAACAACAGGTGACAGTACAATAAGAGCAGTGTCATATCAGCTGTTGTAGAAGGTGAGGAAGAACCTTCAGGAAAATTTCCCAGGGAAATCGCTGAGTGGACATTTAAGCATTTGAGAATGGTCACATTTTTGTAGTCACCACAAGCTGTGAGTTCAGGGTTTGATCCATCTGTTTCTCTTATCATATAGTTCAAGAAAAGCTGCACAACCCAGAGAAGGCAACATGCACGAAGTTTAGACATAGCTATCCATTGAAAATGCACTACAATAGGAATTTTACATAAGCTACTGGCTCCTATATTAAATGTAAAGTCTGTTTTCACATGCCATGATACTTCCTCATGATGGGGGTCGGACACTGACCAACATTGAGCATGGGGGATTAAGGCTGGAAGCCCTTCCTGATGCCCCACAGTGGTATCGAACCACAAAGATCTAGCTTGTCATTTCCTGACATGGGTTCTCGACTACTAAGCACCATAAAAAACACATATTGTACCACTCACTATAAAAGTCACTATGAGAGACTACCATGGCTTCCGTTTCTTCTGTCAGATAGCTAATGTGGGAGCTGTTTTATCAAGAGATAAGAACAGGCTGTTGTGTCACCTCACCATATCCTCTTCTGTTAAAAGATACAGTTTTCGACTGCGTCTGTACTCCTGGTCAAAAGAAGTTAAGATGAATGTAAATTGGTCAATTGCAGACCATGTGGAATGTAGGCTTGACCAAGGGCATTAATATGACTAAAGTATTGATAATCTCTAAAGACCTAATCTAACTGAAGTCTTAACTGAATCACATCAGTTGTGATGTACTCTGTTTTTTATTTAACTTTTTTAAACCAGCTAGTTCCATTGATGTGAAAATATTTTTCAAGGGAGACCTGGCAAGTGAGAAGCAGCACAGAAAAAGATAGAAGTTTCAAACATCACTCAATTTATACATCCAACATTATTTTTCAGGCCTTTCTTTTAGACCTATTGAAAAACTAGAAATATAACATGCAGCACGATAACTGCTCCCTTCTAGCTACATTAAAGGCTGCCTCCAGAGCCACAGAGAGGGTGTGTCTTCACTTTGCGGCTTATTCATGAAACTTTTTTAGACGCTATTCTGCTGCTGATGTGGCAGTACTGAGGATATGCCAGAACTGAACTCCTCCTCACGTTGACTAAATGCTGATCAGAGTTCATTTAATCATCTCAACTCATGTAGACCTGTCTGTTTGGCAATGTTAGTCTAATGATGATACCCATTGTTAGTTTGCTGTGATTTTTTTTGTTTTGTTTTAGTTTTATCATAGTTCAGAATAATATCTCAGGTCACCAAATATAGTCTTTTGAGCACTTTTCACACATATAATTGCACTTGTCATACAGTCTAATGGATTGAACAGTACTTACATTTTTCAGCTAACCTAATTTTTTCTCATCCATACAATTGATTGTGAAGGCTTCTTTTTTAAAGGCAGAATGAGTAGGATTTAGCTAAAATCCAAAGTGTAGATTAATCTTTATGCTTATATAGTTTATGTATATATGACAGGAAATATGGTCTGTGTATTTGTACACTTACTATGCATGCTCAATAATCCAGGTAAAGAAATTACAGGAGTGTGATTCAGTTTGTCTGAACACAATGTTTGAGAGAAGGTTATAGCTATATGATATAGACCCATACAAAAATAATATCTTTCACGAATCACATATTTAAGCAGTGGCTGATGACAAGCCATGGTGTATTGTGATTACATCAAAGCCAAGGGGTGTTCATGGAGGAATAAAAAAAACCTTAGCTGTGATATAATCACCCTATATCATGGCCTGAAGTGAGCTATTGCTTATAAAACAATTAGATATGATAATATGAAATACAATGTTTATTAACATGCTCATAATATCTTGATGCATGCTCATAATGCATTATTCTTACAAAGAAATAGGCCTTATTGCCAGCAAGCACATGACACAAGATGGTTGCTACACAACACGTGGAGTAGAGCTGAATTGTGCAAAGGAATCAAATATAATTGCTGTTGAACCAGAGCTAAAAAACAGTCAGATTGCTTAATTTGAATTATCCGATTTATAAGATCCAATCTGTGGGGGTGTCTGTAACTGCAGTGAGCCTGTCATTTGCCTGTATTTTCTTATTTTGCTGTGGATGGGATGTTTCTTGACGTTAACCTTTGGGCAGTGGGTGTGTATCCCCCATTCCACAACAGCATTCAGGGTTTGAGGGTAGGTAGGACTCTAAAAACGTAGCATTAATGTGCCAGGTGGTAAGCATGCAACAGGAAGCTACGGCAATGGTGGCCATAGCGCTGAAAAAGCCCATATAGCAAGGCGAAATGCCAAGCGGACAAAGCTAATTCAAAAATGAGAGTGAATCTGGGGTTGGCCTTCACCTGCTAGTGAGCACTAAAGGAGAGGATGGGAATGAAGAGAGATGCGAAGTGGGCATGGATACTGGGATGTGTTCTGGTAACTGCAGTCAAGGGGAATTGTGCTTCCGGAGTGCACACTAGGATTGTAGGATTGACACTATTTTATTCATGGATTAGGTTCCATTAAAATGAAAAGGCCAAACTTTACATTTTGTAATATGAAACCATGAAGCAACATGTAAAACGTAGTTTGTTCTTTTCATTGTAATTTATTTCATTCATAAAATACAGAGCAAATCTGATAAAGCAACATCCAAAGCACATAGTTCACTTCTTAATGTAATGAGAGGTCCATTTTTACATCTCACAATTACTCCCTACATTATGGGGGTGGACATGGACTTAGATGGAGTGTAGGGGAATGAGGCTGGATGCCCTTCCTGATACCCCCGTGGTGGGTTCATACCCACAATATTTGGCTCATCAGTTCCCAAAGTGTGCATTCTACCACTGAGCTGATGTAAGTCATTAATAAAATGGTGCCAATTTGAGTATCCCAGTGTGCACTGGAATATTTATTATTTTGGGGTTTACTGTGGTTGCCGGCATTTCCGTATAGGCTACCTGGGCAATTGCATAGGGCAGCACTTTGGCAAGGGTGGCAAAGTGTGGGCTGAGTGTTCCTACTGACACTAATCTTTATTGTTTTTGAGGGAAAAAAAACAGTGCGAGGAATCGAATAAGGAAATACTCCAGCATGTCTAAACAACCAAGCCAGGTTATTGGAGTTATTGTGCAGATCTGTTCTGTGTGCGGTTTGTATGTGGATCAATAAAATACCCACAGAAGGCATCAAGCATAACTTAATGTTGTTGACACTTTGACCACTCTAGCACTGTGCTTGACTTTTGTGTTGTGTACGGCATATTGGTGCTTGTATGTTGTTGCTGGTTTTTGCTTTATGTGTATCTTGGCTTTTGTTGTTGCTGGTATGGTACACTGCAAATGGAAGGGTGGCATAATATTTTTTTTGCCTAGAGCAGCAGAAGTGCATGCAATGGGCAGGAGAAGCACTGCTGTTCACAGGGTGTCTTTAGTTTTTGCATATCTAACACCTTGTTCACATCACAACATTGTAAAGTTTGCCATCATGGCTATACAAAAACTAGTATTGGTCTGAGACAGGCGTCATGCCAAGGTACTTACCCTCTGATAAGAAGTGTGCCCTAGCTGCTCCGAGGGTCATGGCATCAAAAGTAGAGGGCAGATGGCTTTGACCCTGAGAACCTTCGATTCAGCAGAAAATTCTAAACATTTTGTGTAACATGTATGTTTGTTTGAAATTGTAGCATCAAACAGAAATAAAGAGCCATTTACTCACAGATCCCCACAGAAAAAAATCTTGCTCTACAAGCACTTTATGTGTGTTTTGGTCCCCACTTTTTTAAACAAATAGACATTTTATTCATCAAAAATGTCCAGCGTTTTCCGCTGGATTGAATGTTCCCCCTCTGACCTCTACTTTTTCTGTGACAAGCTTCGTAAGGGCAGTACTGCCATGTCAAAAACAGACTTTTCCAGCAGAAACATGCTTTGAATGGGTCAAAAATGGGTGTTTAAGTCTACAATTTGAAAAACACATGCACATGTTCTACATCAGAAATGTTCCGCACTTTCTCCTGAATAGAATGGTATCAGGGTAAAAGCAGTCTGACTGTTAGTTTTGACGCTTACCAGTCTCAGAGCAGCCAAGGGCACTTACAGACACTTGTGTGTGTGTGTGTGTGTGTGTGTGTGTGTGTGTGCACACGCACACACTGCAATGATCCCACTTAAAACTAGAAGGCATTCAGAGTGCACAATTCCAACTCGAGGTTTCTCAAACCTCAATTAGACATTTTATTTATAGAAAGTTTTAATTTCTGTTTGTTTTACACACAAAAGTCATGACCTAAATAAACGTTTATTTTACATGGTGACAAAGTGCTCTACATACAAATGTGAAAAAATAGAGTAAATGATAACATCTCTTCTCCTGCTCAAAAAGCACCCAGGCACAAAAGGTAGCACCATCCTGTTTCCTGTTGGGAAAATTGTGGGCTTGACCTGACAGGCTAGAGTTTGTATGACCTGCACAATAATTTACTATGGTAAAACGCAGTGTAAACTACCAAAAATGACCCAAGTCCCTATATCACAACCATTAAGACTCACTACCCCCTAGTACTGCACATTGAACTGAGGCAGTGCCGAGGAAATAGATTCCTCTATTATGATGTTGGAAATTGCTATGTGGTGTTTTGGGGTTTTTTTAATTTTTATTTTAGGGGGTTTGTTTCAAGCTTTGCTCAAGACTGCCATTTTTCCCTCTGAATTTGTGTCCTTTTAAATCATTAAATCTTGCATTGACTTTCAAAATGTCATTTTCATGGTAAATTTTGTACAAAATTTAATATGCAATATTTACTTTCTTTGAGTGGTTGGTAGGCTAGAAAAGTGGCACATAAAAATGCAGTACTTTAAATTCTAATGGGAAATGACAGCCAAAGAAATAATTGTTTGTGTTTTAGACTAGTTTGTATTTTGTTCGAGGATGGCTGAAAAAGTAGGTCAAGTATGAGTTTCTGTATGCCATTTAGATGTCTGTGCCTTTATCTCAACTTACACACATGCAGCTCTATTTACTTTGGAGTATGTATTTATATGATCTTGTGGTTGATTGACATGAAAAATGGCATTTGATTTTTTTTCCCTGTTGCAAACTACTGTTGCAGATACACATGCACATGCACACACACGCACACACGTTTTCATTTACCTTGCCTATGAAGATGCATTGGTGGGTGTGCCTTGAACAATAGTAGATTTCAGTCTAGTAGCTTTCAGTTGATGTTCCACATTGTGTTTCTAAACTGTAATAATGTTTTTGACACATAGTTAGAATATTAAGAGAAGAAAAAAAATAACATTTAAAAAATGAATGTTAACTTAACTAAAAAATAATTATATGTCATATTACTATTGGATATTTAAAATCCCAGGTTGGTCTATGAATCGGCATTTGTTTCTCCCTTTGATAGAACCAATGTGGTGATGAACTACTCAGAAGTGGAGTCAAAAGTGAGAGAGGCCACTAACGATGACCCCTGGGGCGCCTCTGGACAGCTAATGGGTGAAATCTCCAGGTCAGGATCTCCTCTCTCTTAACCTTAACACAACTCATAAAAGTCACAGTGAAGCGCTCAATCCTATTTGTATACAGAAAGGCTTACAAAATGGCCCTTTTCTTCCTGTCATATTTGTGTGCCCCCCTACAGAGCCACTTTTATGTATGAGCAGTTCCCAGAGGTTATGAATATGCTCTGGGCTCGCATGCTGAGGGACAACAAGAAAAACTGGAGGAGAGTCTACAAGGTTTGTTAGCACACTGTTGGAACTCAGCATAAGCATAGCAATACATTAGCATGACACAGGTCTGAGCAGTGCTTGCAATTACCACTGTTCTCTCTCTCATCCCCAGTCCCTACTATTGCTGGCCCATCTGATCAAGAATGGATCAGAAAGAGTTGTCACCAGTGCCAGGGAGCATCTGTATGACCTGAGGTCCTTGGAGAGCTACCACTTTGTTGGCAAGTACTTATTCTGTTTATCCCTCCACTCATTTTGATTGGCAATTTAAAAAGATTCTCACAATTTTGTTTGGCTTTCTATAGCTCTGTTTTTCAGTGTTTTCTTTCAACAGTTTGCTTTATTTACAACAATGGCTTCAGTGTAAGCTATTGGATGGATACAGTTCAAAAGCACTGCTTAGACCACAAATCTTTGACCCACACTCAAACCACTCCAAAGCTGCTTTCACTCCTTAAGCACATGTGTACTCAACATGTTGTTTGCAAGCAGGAACACTTCCCTTTCTCTAAAGATGGTTATTTAGATGTGTATTTGGTGTCTGACATGTAAATTCAGTCAATATTTAATGTGTCTCATTTTGAACTTTTGGCCTGCTCGTTGAAAATCACTGTGAATGTTGCTAAATAATTAGTTATCAGCCTCTATATCTTCACTCTTTCTCTCATCCTTTATGCTCTTAGATGAGAATGGCAAGGACCAAGGAGTTAATGTGCGCCAGAAAATAAAAGAGATGGTGGAGTTCATCCAGGATGATGACAGGTTGAGGGAGGAAAGAAAAAAGGCAAAGAAGAACAAAGACAAATATATCGGAGTGTCATCTGACAGTATGGGAGGAGGGTACAGGGGATACTGTAAGTCCTCATTGCTACCATTTTTCCTGTTAGCTTTTAGTCTCATAAATGGAGACCTTCAATTATATAAAATTACCTTTTTGTCAACTTTCATTTTTGACACCAAACCATCCTTTTCTGTTTCCTCTCCTATACCCTCACCCCTTCACACAGCGGGGGATAGGTACGACTCTGGAGATAACAGAGGAAAGTGGGATGAGGACTGGGATAGGAGCAAAGGGTCATTCCCTTTCAGCGAGAAGCTGGGTGAAATTAGTGACAAGATTGGTAACACCATTGATGACACCATTAACAAGTTCAGAAACAGAGACAGAGACGACTCACCGGACAGATTCAGGTCAGAGAAAAGAGGCATAATCGTAGTTAGATGGCACTACTTATTGGAGACATGACAGACAGAAGGTCAATGAATCAGCAGAGATTTTTGTGCTGCCTGATATATTTGTACAAAGAAAAAATATTGTCACATAACCAGCCTGACAACCTGACTCTTTACTTTCTCAACAGTGACAATGAAGAAGAGCGGGGCCGGGCGCCTCGCAATGGTCAGCCAGGGAGAGAGTTCAAAGATCAAGAGGACACTGTCACCAGCAAGAGTTTTCAAATTGCTCAGTCCACAGAAACCACAGCTACACGAAAGAAAGGTGTTCCATCCAAAAAAGTAAACTTGGGAGCAGCAGCCCACTACACAGGAGACCAGAGCCCAGACACCAACACCAAGAAGGTTTGCATATGCGTTTTTATGTGCACACTGATGTGTATGATTGTGTGTAAGGGGTGAAAAATGTTAAAATTGTATAAAATACTAGTTAAAACATTGATATTGGATACTATTTTCATGCATTTTATACTTTTTTGCATGGTCAAATTGAAAATATACTACATAAGGTCAACTACTAACCCCAATAAAGCATATATTCATGGTCTTGATGAGATTGTTCTGTATGTTATTTTACTCACCTAGAAATGCTAACAATTTCTATACCTTCTTTTTCCAATATGGTGTTTCTTTTAAGTATGTGTGCATTGGCAGAACTTAGACATATAATTAGGTAAATCCAACATGATTAATCGGCTTCCTCTCCATGTAGTTGGAAAAAGGCTGCCCACTGGTCTTATACAATAGGATGGGTTAAATTCAGAGGACAAATTCCTTCAAAAAATGGGGGGGGTCTCTTTTTGCGTGTCATGATTAGTCCCCACTTGTGGGGTGGACACAAAATTAGATCAACTATGGGATATTAAGGACACATACACTTACTGACACCCATAGTGGGTTCAAACCCACAATAACCAAATAATGTTTTCTTTCTTTCTTTTTGCTAATACTTGCAAGTGGGAGAATTTCGGTGGGAATATTCCTCTGAAATTCAATTGGTTACTGTTACGTGCGTTTTTATTTGTGCACCAGTTATCTGTATTGTTCTGTAACTGTTGCAAGCAGTTGGTGACCTCATTAAAAGTGAAAGGAAGTAGTGGTTGCAAGCAGTTTCACCATTTCTCCTGTGAGTTCAGCCAGGCTGGTATCGACTGTGTGGCGCACTGGATCTTGATGATGGAAAAAATTCAGATTCAATACTTATCGATAGAATGTCTTTGACATCCCTAGTGTGTGTTAGCATGGTCATGATATAAAATTTTACAGCAAAAATGTCTAGTCAAAATCAAGATAATTTATGGAGATTTTAAGATTTTACAAAAGCTCTTTCTAATATGGAATACAGGTTTCAAGCAGACTAAGTGTTTAGAGTTTAGCTAAATATTTTTCCCTAGCAGCTTGGTCTTTTTCAGTTGTATGCAATGATATCTTAGCTGTATTTCAGCGCATTACTTTTCCAATATAATTATTTTGAATAAGAAGCAATAATCTATTTATGTGTGCAAATCAACTCATCATTCTCTTCTCTTACAGCCCCAGTCAACAGCCCCGCAGCCCTCCAGTGGTAACTTGGCAGACCTAGTAATGGTGGACATAGGACTTGGTCAGCCTTCTACCACAGGTACAATGTATCTTGATTTAATTTGGGTCTGGTTACTCCAATTTCATGTTTTGAAGTTAACCATCAGGTTGATGTAAGCTGCAGAATTCAGTTACAGCAAGGGGGAGGGAGTTGATGTATAGGAGCTAAGTGCACCAGATGTTTTTGGAGCAGTCCCTGGTGAATGGAAAGGCAGGGAGTACAGAGCAGATGTTTGGTCTCCTCCACCCATCCACAACCACCTCCTGACCCCATCCCCCTTTCATTCCTGACACTAAAGGAATGCTAACTATGGCAGAATGACACCTGGAACTCACTTGGTTAGATGATATATCTATCTATTTCACTCGCTCCTTCATTTTCTTGTTTTTTTCCTCACCACCTTCTCTGTTATTTTCTTATTATGTAGATCTGATGGCTGGATTTGCTGACTTCTCTTCGCCTGCTGCTTCTGTTGGTCTATCCTCAGGATCTGGTGAGTTCCATGTTTCGTATGTGTGTTTGTGTGTGCATGCGTTTGCTGTTGCACCCATACTGCTAGAATATTTAGAGGGATGCTGGGAGGCGGCCCTGGCCATATGGAGCCTGCTATCTGCTCTGCATAACAAGAACAGACACACATCAGCTCCTGTTATGGATGACAAGGAGACAGGGACAGAGGAAGAAGTTGGTGGGGGTGGAAGAAGCCTAAGAGACCGAGCACAAAAATGACAGATCCAATGAAAATTTAAAATATGCCACCAATGGTCACGGAAAAATCAAGTCATTGAAGTAACATGAATTGATCTGGATGATGTCAGGTTACAAACATTATTGACAGTAGAAAAGTATTGATAATTGTTATCCAAGATACATAATTAAAAAGATGCCCATGTTGTTGAATTTTGACCATCAAGTTTTTGGTTGCCTGACTTTGGGTTCTAGATCAGTGGATTGCAGTCTGTTCCTTTGGAATGCCTAGTTCTACTGGATTTCAATTCCACCATGCATTCAGTGACATTTACTTGTTGAGTCAGGTTTTCTAGCCATCTAGTCACTGTTTCTCAATGCCAAGTACTTCCAGGTGCCAAATTTTGTCTTAAGAATGCCATTGGTGAGTTAAATTGGGTATAAACTAGCAAGATCACAAAGTTTTGTTTTGAGGGAGCACTTGAGTCACCACAGATAA
Source organism: Regalecus glesne (assembly GCA_900302585.1). NCBI lineage: Eukaryota > Metazoa > Chordata > Actinopteri > Lampriformes > Regalecidae > Regalecus > Regalecus glesne. The sequence goes on along the minus strand of OMLC01042809.1, from coordinate 4,934 downwards.
CGTTTCACAAGTTCAGAAGAATGTAAATACAGACAAGTGCACTTGTTGGTAGGGAAACACTAAATGTAATATAAATTATATTGATAAAAGTATCAAGTAGCCACCTGATACTGTGCTCCCGTGCTAGTACTCCATACTTGTATAACCACTCCGATATAAACACACCCAGTGCCCGATTTAATAATTCCTGCTGAAATTGTGAAATGTGAATGGTACCTTGTTTCTTCATTTATACAGGAAGAGGTAGAGATGGGGTTAGAGAGATGAAACGGAGTGATGGCGAAGAATCAAACGTATCTGTGCAATTTATCCAAAGCAAAAATGAAAACGTTATGAGGCAAGATTGGGATGAGGCAAAGGCAAAATTGAGATAGTTTAGATAGATATGTGTGGAGCAGAGATACTGGGCATATTGGGAGAAGGATGCTGAATATGGAGCTGTCAGGCAAGTGAAAAAGGAGGAAGACCAAAGAAGTTTATGGATGTGGTGAGGGAGGCAGACATGCAGGTGGCTGGTGTGACAGGAAGATTCAGTGAATAGGAAGAGATGGATGATCTGCTGTGGCAACCCCTAACAGGAGCAGCTGAAAGAAGTAGTAGTTTCAGTCTAGCAACAACTCAAAACACTTTGCATTGTATGCCTTACATTTACTGAGCATGGGAGATTAAGGCCAGGTGCTCTATTCCTAACACCCTGCAATGGGATTGAACCTGCTACACCCAACTTGGAGGCACGCTCTGCAACTGAGATACCACAGTCCCAAATAAAGGGAATAATATATGAATAGAAGGAAGAAGGAGGAAGGAGAAGGATTATGTTATGTTAATCCTTCTTCGTTATTTAGAATAATGTTAGATCATAAAAGAACAAACGGCAGCAGAATGAACAGCAGTTATCAATCTCACAAAGTTGAATCTCATGAAGGTGCAAGCTGGAAACAACTGGCAGTGATGAATATGCTCGAGTCAATATGCTATAAATACATACCTCAATGTACCAGATGCAATGCAACACAGCAATGCCACTCTGTGGGGTTTTTCATTGCAAAAGATCATTCAAATTAATATGTATTCAGTATCCTGAATACAGTATCTTGTAGATAAAACAATCTAGTTAATGTGGTACCAGTTAACATAGCCGATGCTTCCAAACCCATCATAACCAACTGCATTATCACGTGGCTAAACTCAATATACATGTAGAAATCTCCTTGGAGAACTCCTTAGAAAACACTGCTGGCATGCAACCACATGCAACACAAACACAATTGGTGTCTGAAAAAACAGCCCACCTACATGACGTGCTGTATCCATGTCTGGCACTGTCATTTCAGTTGTTCTTCAACCGTTATGTATTGTACCTAAATACACTGAATGTACTACGGGTTACATTTAAGAGAAATTTGTACCAGTGCCATGTTCAGGAAAACACAAAGTTGAATGTTAAAGGGTCAACAGCAGTATCATGTTGTATATTTGTTTCAGTCAGAAAGTGAGTAACATCTGGTGGAATTATAACATGTCTTCAAAGTCATTGTTTGAACTGTAAGTGCTCATATCAGCACTCAATTCAGACATGTACCCAAGTGTAAGTACTTGCACTTGTTCTGAAGAAAAGTTGGATCAGTACATCCCCACTAATTGGGTAAATGTCAAGAATTTGTTAAGACCCAACAAAACAGGTGAATGTAATTGACTGCCTTGCAAGAAAACAAATAATAGTTCATTTTTTCTAACTGCACTGATGACTACTTAAAAAATTGCGATTCTAGATGATAGATTCTGTTGACAGATTTTATGGTTGCACAGGAATTGCTGGTCATCTCAATGGAGGGAAAGTACATTCCTGTCCACCTAAGAATCTCTCCTTCTCTTCTCAGCCCCCAGTGACAATAGGGACTTTGAGGAATGGAATGCTTTCCCTGATGGTCAGATACCAACTTCTGCTCAGCCTGGGGAAATCAGTGGAAATTACCTTTTTGGAGCTATGACCGTAACCCCTGTCTCTGCAGCCGCCCCAGTCCCTGTCCAAGATTTAGCCCCAGCTGCCGCTCATCCCTCAGCAGACCTTTTTGATCTGATGGGGCCAACTCAGTCCCTTGTCACCTCCCAGAGCCTCAACTTTAGCATGAGCAGCACTCAGAGCATGAGCAGCACTGTCTTGCCCCAGTCCATGTCACAGGTATGTGTGCTTGCATCCCCACTGAATCTTTAGCTGTAGTTACACTTGTTAATATGATGTGCCTTTTGTCCTCAGTTGTGACACATTTAGGGTACTATGATTTCTGTGATGGGGAAACACAGCTGGAATTTTAAATTGGAAATGTAACAAATTACAGATATAAACATGTAATTCAGGGGAAATTGCAGACTGATAGAAAATCTGGTCATCATAATTAAATTGTGGTTAGATCATCCATCACTATCCCTTTGTGTAACCTAGTTTCGCTTCTGCGTCTGTGCATGATAATGTGCACATGAGTAAACACTTATGGGTGTTTTATATGGGAGAGGAAATTTTTTTTGATGTAACCGGAATCACAAAAGAAAACATCAAAAACTCAAGGAATATAGCCATATTACTTTTGGTTTTGATTATTGAGGTTGATTTTTATCATAAAATGGGCAAAAAACTGAAATTTGAAAAAAAAGAAAATTAAGAAAATAAAACAAAATTTTGGGGAAAAAATAAATGGTCTACATCTACCCACTGCTCATATAAAATAGGATGTTTTAAAGGCAGAGGACAAATTCATTTTAAGAATGCAATTTCAAAGTGGCTTTTTTCTCTTTATTCTTTAATCTGTATGCACATGCAACAGAAATACATACCTGGTGGGATTTGGAAGATGTGATGACTGTTATGGTAGATGTTTTACTTGCTTTCTCTCCTCCGGAGACCACCCACTATCCACCCACTCCACTTGCTACTGATCTACAGAATAACACAATTGTGGATTGGGTCAGAAAAGCATTGAAACCCCAGTACAACCAATTGCATATTGACAGCATTGTATGCTAAAGTTGCTGACCTACTTAAAAAATGCATTCTTCTGTTTTGCTAAGAAGACATCTAGTACTCCATCTTTGAGTCTAGTCTTGATGGCATGTTTGAGTCCACAAGGAGTTCAGATCATAAAGAATCTATTGCCCACTCCCACAATGGTGACAGAATAAAAGGTGAAGATTCTGTATTATCACTCGACTTTATATCTATTTCTATCATGTATATTGCTGTGACCTGGACATTGAACAGCTAGCTAGGTGCATTTCACTGGAACGGTGGATGTGAGACTGCCCACTTTCAGACTTTTAATTTAAATTTATATTCTTACTTCTACTTTTTCTGTATGTTGCTTCTCCATCAGCCCATTCAGAACACGGGAAATCCCTTACAGCTACAGCCCATGCAGCCTGTGCTGCATGGGGTAGCTTCTCAGGGTGCAGGGGTTAAAACCACCCTCCCCTCTACCTGGTCAGATCATGCAGTCAACATAAGCTTGGACTTTCTTGGCCAAGGCATGCAGCCTTCAAAGCCCAGCCAACCCAGCCTCAACACACTCCAGCAAGGTGAGAGGAAAACCAAATCCTGAAATAAAGGGTTGCAAATTGAATCAGTTTTGAGATTGCATGAGACTCAGAAACTATCAGCAATAGAAAAACAAGACAAAAATAAGATCAATAATATAGGCAAGAAAAATAAGGTAAATGAAGAAGATTAATATAATGAGGTAGTCTCCTCTATATCTACAAGGCACTTTGATGAGGCATGTAAACAGTGACAGTACAGACAGTACAGTGTAAAAAGGTATTTTTCAACAAATAAGAGGTAGTATCTTCTATCAGTATATGATGTATATAAAAGCCACCTGGGCATGACAAAGATCTCAGTTGCCAGGAGTTATGGGATGTTGGGAAGGGTGATAGGGGCTACAGCTCCGGGAAGAACCTGTTCTTCAGTCTCCTAGTTCGGGCTACGGTGGCCCTATATCTCTTCCCTGATGGCAAGGAAATAAATGAACTATAACTTGAGTGAGTTGGGTCTCTACCTATGTTAGTAACCTTATGTAGATGTAGCATACATTGTATTCAGGTTTGGTAGCACAGTTCTCAATCTTCTGTGCCATTTTTACCACTCTGCTCTCTCATTTTAGGCAATATGAATTCAATATTATTCTTGGGGCTAAATTTTTTTCAAAACGTTTGTCCTCTTAATTTAATGTAATTTCAGGCAATCAGCCAGCTGCCAACACGCTATCACAAGGATTTGCCAGCATGAGCCTTGGGCCAACAGCCATCAGACCACCTGTAAATCCTGTGATGTACCCAGGTGCTGGAATGGCTATGGGCATGGTCCCCAACCAGGGGATGATGGGAATGGGCATGAACACGGGGATGCCACAAGCAGGTATGGGTGTAGGGATGGGCATGGTCCAACAGCCCAAACAGGATGTCTTTGCTGACTTTGGTAACTTTGGGAAGTGATGAAGTGGGAGAGCTAGGAGTCAATAGAGAATTGGTGTCATCTTCCTTTCTTCTCCGTCCATTGGTGAAGGACTGTTATGAGCAACAAACAAGGAGTACTTGAATAATGTTAAATATAATACCAACTCCCTGCATTCTCCTTTTTATGCTGTACAGAGGTATAGATCTAAATGAATGTTTTATCGATTGGAACCAATGATCTGTCTGAACAGGATTGTTGGTCAGATAAACACACAGTCTGTATTGTACTGTGTTGTTCGATTTTGATTGGCATGGACTTGAAGAATGTAAGGGACATATCTGCCACCACAAGAATGTCAGGGGAATGTGCTTTATAACCTCAATCAAGTCACCAGATTAGCAAAAAAATTGTGTGTGTGTGCGTTGGTGCGTGCGTGCGTGCGTGCATGCGTGAGTGTACACATACATATATGCGAGTGTGCGCGTTT
>OMLC01042808.1:0-18162 GCA_900302585.1 Regalecus glesne | reverse complement strand
ATAGTATTACTGTATGTATATACTCCATATACATATATAAATAAACAAATAAAACGTGTAGGATTGCAGGCCAGATATGAGACCCTGTGTGGGTGTACACTTTGTACAGCCCATATGACGGTTTTGCTTCCCTGAAATTGATGACTCCTTTAACATGTTAGCAACATCTGTTGACATGAACATAGCTAAGCTCAGCTGTTTAGTATGCCACATGCTTTAAAGGACATGTGAATGCTATTGTATGTCTCAGCTTTTTGTCTGGAGCACAGCCACATAAGACAGGCCCACAAACAAAGGAAGAGACCTCTGTAGCGAGACAGGAAGAGGGGCTTTTGTTTTGTTTAGCGTATCTTCCATGACTATTTAAACCTTCTCCACATGGAGCTGAAGAATGTAAGCAAGAAAATTGTTTTCCTGGGTTAAGAATAGAAAAAAAACAGATTGTATTATTAAAAAGAGGTCCGTGTTCTAATCTTTCGGTATCTCTGTCTCCCTTTATAGATATTTGTGAAAGAACTTAATTTACCTATTGACTCCATCTGAGGTTTTCAAAAGGTCTCATAATTCTTGGATAAACTCCTGAATGGGCCCAAGCTGTGCTGTCAATATGGCTTTGGCTTCTCTGAAGTGTTCATCACCATCCATCTGTACAATGTGATATCACTGGAAAAACCTCTAGGGAAAACTTACTGGGACCTTACAGCATAACCTTTGACACTTATCAGTACTTTCCCAGGATTGCTATTATTACTATCCCAGGATATGAATGCTTCGAGCATTTATGCTCTGCTGTAAAATAGAAATGGAGCAATGGTGACTGGTGGTATTTTTGAGGTACAAGTCCCACTAATCATGACCTGATGTGATCTAACCAGCAATGTCCTCCACTGACCGACCTGTATCTTTCTTCATTACAGTAAATGTGGGACCCTGCCACCTGAGAGTTGTTTCTTTAGTCTCATATGCAGCAGTGGGTCCTTCATGGGTAAGTGTCCATATTAGTTGTTGGTATAGAAATGCAGCTCATATGGGTTTGAAAGTAATGGCAGTTACTTTTTTTTTAAATGACAAGGGAATCATTAATTAACTTTATGTGCCAACTCTGGGTTAGTTATTAAATAGCATAGTTGGCTTTGTAGACAGCCAGCCCTTGCCAGCATTTATCAGGCCATAGTACACCAGAACTATCTCAAAAACATCAAACTGACAAGCATGTCGAGGTTCCCTTGAGCAAGATACTGAACCCCTAACTGCTCCCTGAGTGCCATATGTTGGCAGCTCACTTCTTGTATACAATAGGATGGGTTAAAATGTAGAGAAATCCAAATTTCCCCTTGCGGGACCGATAAGGGAATCCATTTTTTTCTTTTTTCTTTTACACTATGGTTTTCCATTGAGAGTGATTGATATCATTTTATTAGAAGGGTAAACCCTTTGTGACATGAACCATCTCGCTCTCAAGGGGATCATTTGAATGATTTAAAAAAGTGGGAGTGTGGTTACAAGATTCCAGCCACAGGCATAGCAGCTAATCCAGAGGTACTGCATAGGTATGACACAATGCACCAGAAAGAGCTGTAAATAAAAGATGTTCACAGAGAACGCAGGGGTTACTGTAGTCACGTGGACTACAAGCTGTATCGTAAACTAAGTCCCAGGACCTGCTGTCCATCTAGTATTGCCAGTGGGATTTTTCAAATAACTCCACTTAAGTCCAGCGGGATGCAGCAACAAGGCTGAAACGAGCTTATGATAAGTATTTACATCTGCACAGACTCTCTCTACGTCCCATCATGTTGTACCCTGTGCACTGTTCCTAGTTGACTAGGGCTTTATGCATACAACTTCAGGGTTGTTTTTCCAGCTGTGGCAATGGCTCCAGCCAGGTCTCTGTGTTCCCTTTGAGCCCCCTCGCTCCTGCAAAAATCTACTTGATGCCCTGAAACGTGATTTTTCTGTGTGCCTCCCAGGACCCACTTGACCACCAGGGCCAACCACTCTGGTGCTGACTCTCTCTAGGGATATGTCAGACGTTGCCAAATCTACTTTAAGCCACCTATTTTGGTTGGATGATTTACTCAAGGTCCATTGCCCAGCTTTTTGAAACTGATATGCATATGAATATTTAGTTTCCCCCCTATAGTGTTTGCATTACAAAATAATTCCTGCGTAAAAGGAATTTACAATCAAAAAAATTGACCGTATTTCATATGTACTGTTCATATGAATCCTAAAACCTGATATTTTCACGTAGCAGGCTGTTGTTTTCATCTTGAATGGTTTTGTAAGAGCACATGTTGAAATGTTTGAGTGTGAAATCAGAAAAAGGTGGCATTTGGGTGAACATTGCACGAGGGTATTATGGAATAGTCCATTTGATGCCCCTTCATGGATCCGTTTGTTTGAACTGAGCTCTCTGATGTCTTGACCGAGACGTTCAGGGTAATTTGGGTTGGAATGAAGGCAACGTGAAATAGTGCTGATGGGGTTTTCCCATTCCAACAAGGAAGAAAAATGAATGCCATGATTGAAATTCCATTAAGGAATTACAAGGAAAGCCACGCTAGCCAAGAAGAATGTGTTGCCTGTAGCTTCGAATGAATGAGAAAAAGAGACGTAGGCTTAATACAAACACCCCGCGGTAGCTCAGTGGTAGGGCCTATGCTTATGCCAACTGACAAGCCAGATGTTGTGGGATTCGTAACCACTGCAGGTTATCAGGAAAGACATTCGATTTCATCCCACCATGCTCCATCTAAGTCTGTGTGTGTCCCCACAACACGGGGCCTTAATCATGGCCTGTAAAAGTGGACCTCATGCTCAATGCAAACGCCATTTATTGTCATTGTCGCTGTTGTGGGTATTTTCTACTATGGCTGTGGAGTAGGCAGTTCGCCATTGGAGGATGAGACCGTGAACATAGCGAATAAGTACATTGCACAGGGCATTTTTATTCCCTTCCATCATTTCATTGCAGTGTAATTTTCCAGACCCTGAGTATATGGCATGGCTCAACAGGGCACACCTGTTTCTTATATGTTTGCAGAGAAAACACTGGAATTCGGGAACATTTAACAAGGCCATTAACCTGTCGCTTCTCAGGTTTTTTTCTCTTCTGCGTGCACTATTTATCTTACGGCTTGACTGTTGACGCCCACTGGATGTGTGTTTCTGAACCATGTGACTTCTGGTAACTGTCATATTTCACAGTAAAACTGAAGTTTGATGTGTGTAATGTAACAGAAAACAGTACGTATGATATGTTTGCGTATCATGATGTCATTTTTGAACAACATGCTGTGGTCCATAACTTGCATTTATGAGTAGCTTGGCAAGGTTGGAGGAAATTGAAATGGGGTGATTTCTTTTTGGGCTCTACGATTGATCAATCTGACTTGTCGAAATGTGTTTTGAATGAGTAAAAGCAGGATTAGCAATGGTAAGCAAAGGCATTATGTCAATCCACAGGGGATCTGTAGTTAAGCCCTCGAAGGTCAAGGGTCAGTTGTCGGAGAGTAAAGTTCAAGGTCCAGCATTACTATGCCAGACTGAAAGCTCCACTGTCCTAACAGCTCTCTCCTCTTTTGTGCACACACACCTCAGAAATTTCCCTGACATCAAAAGCCCCACCCTCACAAACAATATTCAGTTTAGTCCTGTGAAATAGTTTTTTTTTTTAACTCCTAGGAGTGGTGTTGGTTGTGATGAGAAGAATAGGAATGATGGGAGTCCCACAGACCACAATGTCGATCTCTTGTTGTGCCGCGAACCAACGAATTGTCGTGCAAATCTGGCAGTGTGCTCTGTTGCTCCATGCACCTGCCTATCAAACACAGGACAGTGTTGTTTTTTCCATACTGGCAGTGGTGAATTTTAAAACAGGCATTCTTTTTGAGTAACCGGCTTGATGGACCCCAGATGTGCATCAGTTCGTATTGTCACTGAGTGGTGTGTTATATTTGGACATGTGGGGAAGATGTTGTGAACAGATTGGCAGCAACAGTGAGGGAATCTGCTCACACTGGGGTTTTCAGTTCCCACCAACATCCTCCTGCCATGCTTTGACCTTTTGACCTGTATCTACTTTTCCATCTTCACCCTAAAATGCAAGTGTGTGTGTGTGTGTGTCTTTACAGTTGTTGGTGGTGGTGGTGATGTAGGACTCTGCAGTGTAGAATGTCTCAGTAATGTTACATTATTTGCAATATTTCTTATTTTCCGTTTTTTTTCACCTTGTAAAAAATGAGAGGTCCATTTTTACATGTCACAATTAGTCCCCACATCGTGGGGCTGTCACACAGACTTTGATGGAGTGTGGTGGATTAAGACCAGATGCCCTATCTGACACCCTGCGGTGGGTTTGAACTTCCAAAATCTGGTTCCTGAAGTACCCACTCTATCACTGAGCTACCATTGCCCTGTACCTTGTAAATAAAATAAAAATCCACTTATTTGAAATGAAACCGAAACCCTTGACCCACATAGTGTTAAATGAGAGTGAAAACTAGGAAAATACCCAAAGCTATATCAGCAACTTGCAAATAAAGTTCATAGTGTAGGCGCAATTCCTGGAAGAGAGCATATTTGGGCATATCTGGTTGATTGTGTAACTGAAATAAGTCATTCTCTAACTCTGTGTCTTTGTTCTCTGCGTGCTTTTCATAATGTGTTGCCCTCTCTCTCTCTCTCTCTCTCTCTCTCTCTTTCATCCAGTGATGCTCATCGGCCTGCTGCGATATGCCCACGTGATCGAGAAGCACCAGAACTGTGTTCTCAACACCGCAGGCCTCTCCACAGGCTGGATCTGTGCCGCTGGACTTATCATGGTGGGAAACTTCCAGGTAATCTGAATCACCATTAGAATCATATGTCGCCAACAGCTATGACTATAAAGGAGAGGGATGCACACCTACGATACTAAGATTCCTTCTTTCACTCATTTTCATAGTTCCTATCGTGCAGCCATTTTACGTTTCACTGCGTAGTCATTCCGCTTAAATCAATCAAAGCAACCGAGTCTTCCTATTTACAGCTACGGGGTGAAACCTTCCTTTCATAGATTATTTCTGACCCTTAATAATATTCACATCTGTTGATACATAATCACAGGGACCATTTTTTGACCATTAGCATTATTATGCATTATGTAGTATGTACAGTAGTGTAGATGGGAACATATGGGGTCACGGTAGTACCATGGTAGTACATGGTAGTGCGTGTTTCGGGAGCTGACAAGCCAGAGGTTATGGTTTCAAACCCGCTTGTGGGGCCATCAGGAAGGCCATTCGACTTTAATCCCCAATGTTCCATCTAAGTTTGTGTCCATCCCCACAACATGGGGACTAATCATGACACGTAAAACGGACCTCCCAGTGTTGATAGTAACATTCCTGTCCTCAAAAAAAGTGAGGTAAATGCACCACACCTCCTCTTATATAACATAAGACATGCAGCTCCATAACAAAAGATAGAAAAAAATGTCTGAGTTACATAATTTGTTACATAAATCCCACCCAATATTCATTTACAAAGGGTGATTGCTATCTTACCGTTTGTAATTTTCACTACCTCCGGCCATTGTAAATCACAATCACTTTATTGAGGTGAACACTGACATTTGATCTTTGTGAGTTAGTGAGATGGAGGTCCCCCACATGTGATCCAGTAACCCAGGGGTGGGGGAAGTGTGTGTGTGTGTGTGTGTGAGAGAGAGAGTATGTGTTTGTGTGTGCATTGGAGAATTATTTCTGAGGTGCAATATTGTGTATATTGAAATATTAAACTTTCTAGCCTAATTTTGTGTAATTTTTAAAATTAATTAATTAATTTATTTATTTATTTCGCGATTTGTTCTGCCTTTAACCCATCCCATTGTAAAGGAGCAGTGAGTAGCCACCATCTTAGTGCATTTAGGGGTTCAGTGTCTTGCTCAAGGACACTTCGATATGCTTTCTGCAGGACCAAGGATCGAACCTGCAACCCTCTACCCACTGAGCCCCCCCCCCAAAAAAAAATCCTAAAAATCTTAAAGCCAGGATTTTATTTAATGCTTTATTCTCTTTTTGGTAAAGGGCTGCTATGGCTCATGCTACACATTGACCGTCGGATAGCATTACAGACAGGGATTTATGGGTGGATACCATAGCTACTGAAAGCAGAGAGTCACTGGGCCTCTGTGTAACATAAACTACACAAAGGTTAGACGTAGGCCATTATGGCGCACTCACTATGCTGTCTCTCTCTTTTTTTTTTCTTTACAAACTCACAGTTACTCCAAGGTAATGGCCAGGATCTCTGGTGCAGGAATTAGGCTCTTGCCACTAAATCTTCTTTACTGTGCATAAGAGGGGAGAAAGGAACTGTCCCCTTCCCTCCAATGTTGCTACTGACATACCCGCTACTAAAGCCACATTGACTATCCAGTCATAACACCAGCAACAGCTTCATTGAAATTCAGATTTATACCGTCACGGATTATAAGAAATAAATAAGAGTTGGTGTTTGTAACTATTTGCAGCTACACATGGATTAAAGATGGCATTATCACCATGAGTCTAGATTCCTAGGTCCTATCTTGGAGTCAAGCTCTCCAGCTCTATACAGGAAGCTCCTGGTTGAATAATAGTCCACTGTGGTGCGGCTGCTGAGCATTTTTGATCCCCTTTCTTCTCCCGCTGGCTTCTAGTTCTTTGTGTGCCTTCCAAGTAAATCTCTCTTGATGTTTGTTCTGTTTATAAATGGTCCAGCAGCTTCTCTGTGGTAGTATGATCTCAAAAACAAGAGCTTTCTACTGGCTGGCTGGGTGCCTGTGGTCCTGTCCTCAGCACACACACAGAGGTTCAGTGTTAAGGACGTTGCTCTCGTAATGGATCATGTCCTCAGCTCTCCTCTCTCCACCGTGCGAGTATTCCCCCCTCCCTCGGTCATTCACACTGGCATCGGTGGAAAGAAAGAAACTGATTCATTTTGATGTAGTGCTTTTCTAGCCTGGTGACCACTCAAAGAGCTTTAGATCCTATACCTCACATTGAAGGAGCATGGGGAGGATTAAGGCCCGGTTGGCGTTTCCTGATGCCTCGTAGTGGGATCGAACCCACAACGCCTGGCTTTGAGGCGTGCATTCTACTGTTGAGCCACCATGGCTCCCAAAAGAAAGGCTGGAGTAGAACGGGGTAAAGATAAAAAATTGAAAAATTAGTAAAAGCAGATTTGAGGAAAACCCTCTTGCCTTGACAGACAGTTAAATATGTGTGTGTGTATGTCTGTGCATGTCTTCATGCACAGACATACACACACACATATTTAAGGATATAACACCCAAATAATTACTAGGGTGCTGTTTTCCAAGTGTGTGTTGCACGTGTCTGTGTAAGGTCAAACTTGGGGGTACGTCTCTTCCTTTTTCTGTTCATGTGAATTCCTCTTAAATTATCTGCACATGCCCAATGCTCATCACGAGGGTTTGGGCTAGCATGGAGAAACTTAGAGCCAAATATAGATCCGGGGGTCATTCTTATAATTTGGCCAGTAGTAGTTAAGGGGGGGTTGGAAGCTGATCCCTGCATTGGACCCCAGAGAAACTCCACCCTGCAAGTATCCCCCTCAACCCCACACCAGCCTCTCTCCTCCTCTTCCTGCTGCCTCCTGATTGGCTCTGAGGTCCTCCGTTCTGTCTGTACTGTTATGTAATGAATCCTGCTGTTTCAACCATGAATAAACATAGCAGGAGTCTGTGTACCCCTGTATATAAATACACCGTGTCGTTGCGCCAGCCGCATATGCTTTCCATTGGCGCTATAAACGGCTAAATACACAAGGTTCACTATTTACATTTGTGTGGCATTGAATCAGACTCTTGGACCAGATGAGTGAAATGCAGAGAACCTGGATACAGGAAATAGTTGTGAAATAAATAAAACAACATCAGACCTTAGCTCGGACATGGTCTGAAGTATCTCAGAAAAGGATGTCTGATCCGACATCTGTTCGTCTTTTGAAGTACATTTCAGGTCACAGTGATCACTGGTCATCGCCAGTTGTCCCGCATTAGAAATCCTGCCACAATAAGCTCCAGACTCGACGGCCATTGTTGCTCATCCGGCGGTGCGTTTGTTCAGGTTTAATCAGGAACAGATAAAAACGTGAAATTACCGTTTCCCCTCCCTTCCCCTTTGCTCGACCTTACATTGCAGTTCGTGCAGAGAGCAAAGCCTGTGAACCCAAAGGAAGGCTGTCCGTGTATTCTTCATGTCTACTCCCTGTAATTACAAAGACTCAACAGCTGTATCAGTTTTTCTTATAGGTCACCAGTCATTCACTTCACATGTTAAACATGTCATCATCATACCTGCGGTTGCAATTATAAATTACGTGTGTGTGGATACGTGTGTGGATACTTTGCCTTCTTATATTGTATTGTATGCTATATTCCATACATCCATATATCCATCCATCTTTTGTCATCCGCGGATTCAAAGTTTGGTCGCAGGACTATCCCGGTGCTGACTGAGCAAAAGGTGGAGGAACACCCTGGACGGGTCACCATTCCAGCTCTGAGCAGGCGTGGGGGATTATGGCCAGATGCCCTACCCGATACCCCACGGTGGGTTTGAACCCACAGCCTCTGGCCTGTTAGTTCCTGAAGCATACACTCTACCCCTTGTGATGTGTGTGTTATTTGTGGATTGAGTGAAGCAAGTCTATGCGATGCTCATGTTTAGATTGGGATTCTTCATCTATCCATCCAGCCATCGTCGACTGCTTATCTGAAATCAGGTCACGGAGTCATGCCGGAGCCTGTCCCAGTGATTATTGGGTGAAAGGCAGGGAAACACCCATGACGGGTCTCAATTCCATCGCAGGGCTTGAGGGGGATCAGTGTCCTGCTTAAGGACACTCTGAACCACCAATCTTCCGATCACTAGACAGCCCCCCTATCTCCTGAGCTATGCCAACCCTTGGAAAAGAGATAGGCACATCCAAAATAAACATCACATATATGGACAAAGTATCTTTTCCACAGCCTGAGGCCTCGGCTTTGAAAGCTACCTCCATGGCCCTCACAATAGTTTTCAGGCCTCCCTTTTAAGAGTCTGTGTTGCGCTCTACTGAACTAACTTGGATGGACAACTATTTGATCAATGAGATATATTAATAAGTACTAACTGGTTGTAAATTGGCAATACCTACAAAGTGAGTGTTACTTGACACCATCCCATCTCCATCACCCTGATAGATACTGATAATGCTAACAGAATGGCTGATCTCTTTGCATGCTTAATAATCATGACCCTAATATTGTTTTCCGTCATCTGCTTTCATCCCGCATGTGTCCGGTGCACCGTGTGTGTGTGGAGTCAAGGAGCGCTGTGTACATGACCTTCTGTGTGAGATGATAATGTAGCGGTGATCATTCTCAGAGAGGTGCACCTTCAACATGACTGTGTTAGTGTTTTTTCTGTCTTGTCGTGTGTGTGTGTGTGTGTGTGTCTGTGTGGGTTTCCTGCGGGTGCTCCGGTTTCCTCCCACCATCGAAGAGACATGCATGTTAGGGCTAATCCTCCTACCTGTGCTCTTGAGCAAGGCATTAGGAAAAAGAATTTGAGTTGGTTCTTGGCTGCTGCAGCGGCTCACTGCTCCTATATAATAGGATGGGTTAAATGCAGAGAATGTTTCTTTTGGTCATACGTATGTACGACAGCAAATCAATCAAGCTTCCTTTCCTCCAGAGAGGTTCAGAATATAGATATTTATATTTGAATTTGTGACAAGCACCTTGTTTTCGTATTTGTGTGTATGCTTGTGATCACGTGTTTATTTCTCTCTGCCCATGTCTTTTCTAGGTGGATTATGCCAAAGTTCTTCACTATGTTGGAGCTGGGGTGGCCTTTCCCACCAGTATGCTATTTGTGTGCCTCCAGTCAGCCCTGACCTATAGACTGGCCAAGACCCTGGAAGAATATCGAATAGGACACTTGCGTCTAGGGATGTCGCTGCTAGCACTTATTGCCCTTGTGCTCAGAATCCTTTCAGTATGCTACAGATGTCAATTCTCAAGCAAAGGGTTGTATTAAGAAGGTTCCACTGAAATAATATTTTAGTTTTGCTGCAAAGTAACACACTTACTGATTTTAGGGGTTTGGGGGAACAAGAAAATGCAGCCTTCTGATGCCATTGAGCTCACATTTTGGAAAGCTCTCATTTTCTTACTCCTATCTTAAAGTGTATAGAACAAATTTAGCCAAAATATAGACATTTAATATGACTGAGATTTTTCAAATCCAAACACATTGTACCTCTTATTAAGTCAACAGTTTATATTGGGTTGTATGGGGGCGGCATAGCTCAGTGGGGGCGGCATAGCTCAGTGGGTAGAGCGGTCGTCTTATAATCGGAAGGTTACAGGTTCGATTCCCGGTCCTGCATACAGCATGTCGAGGTGTCCTTGAGCAAGACACTTAACCCCTAACTGCTCCCCGAGCGCCATACGTTGGCAGCTCACTGCTCCTATAACAATAGGTTGGGTCAAAAATGCAGAGAACAAATTTCCCCTTGCGGGACTGATAAGGGAATCCTTTATGGCCCCCTGCTGGAGAAGTATTACATCAACTATTTTAGTGTACAGTATTGTCTCTTTTGTGTGTGTGCACGCGTGTGAGTGTATAGTTGTGTTTACTTGTACTCGTCCACCTCAAACTCCTGCTGTACAGCCATTGTTCTCCTTAACTCTCTTCATCAGGTGGTGTTTTCTTTTGTCAGGAGAGCTATGCCCTGCAGCACGCTTCAGCCATATTTGAGTGGATCTTTTGCATACTCATCATGCTGTTCTATGGGACGTTCGTGTTCGAGTTTGGAGGCATGTCAGGCGACACCCTAATTGTCCTATCCAAAGGAGGGGGGATGCAGAGCTTTTCCAAGTCGGACCATAAGGCTGAGGTGGCGGTAAGGCCCAACCACCACCAACCTGAGAATTTGACTAGGCTTTAACCTGATGTAACTTGCAAGGTACCATTATGGACCTGACCAATCATACGACCATGAAGGTGATTAATAGACTAAAAGACCAATCACTGACAATCTGGATGGCTGAAAAGGTTCTTTCATTTTTCATATTTCATCAAGGAAAATGAGACGGCCTGGACTCTGCAGCACTGTGCACCCACAGGGCAAAAGCCACTCTTACCAGCAATGACTAAAGACTCACTGAGTACATTCTATAGACTGCTATACTGCTCTGTAAATGCAGGCTGGAACAGATTCACACTGCACACAGTGTTGCATATCACTGTGTGCATAGGTGCATTCTGCAACGCGATCAACACGAGTGCTCAAATACAAAGCCATACAGATATAAACATATCTCGTTCTTTGCTTTAACCATCATCGCGCAACTTTTGTCACTTGCGGAATTGTTGACACCACCTACCTTTTCATCTGATCCAATATATTGAGAGGACCTTAGATGTCTTATACAGCAACAAAAAAAATCACAAGATTTGTGTTTTTATTCAACTTGAAAGTTCAGACACCAAACTGTATTGCTCTTCTCAGGAACTTCCTTTCCCATCACCTGCTTTCTCTGAGTGCCTCAAAAGTAATTCCTAACCTCGGACAATAGATATATTGTTATTCTATTCCGATATCTTTTGTTTCATTTGTGTAAACAGTTTAACTGCTGTACTATGTGAAAAGGAAATGTGTAATGGGTGGACCCGTTTTGCCTGGTTGTGTCCAACAGTTCTCTGATATTTAGAGTTGTATATCCACTAGGGGGCGACCAAAGCTTGTGTTGTCCTCTCATTTTGAGATTGTGACAACACACACAGCAACTTTGAGACTGTTGCCCCATTAGATGTCTCAGTACTCTTGTGTTTAATCACAGCAACCAGCTATTGTCCAGGTAAATACCACTTATGTATTTTACTTTGGCATATTTATCTCACTTTAACTCCTTGTCAGGAAGGAGACAGTTAAATGACTGGCTTCAGGGACAATGATCACCTCCAGTGCATTAAGAGGACCAAAGTAAAGGAGGGAATCATCATGCTGTATTAGATCCCATACATCTCTATATCCCCAAGATATACAGGTATTTTATTCTGTCTGAGATAATAGCAAGTGTGGAACAAAGAACATTTTCTTGTTTTGAGTTTTCTGTGATCCCATTTTGCTAAATGTGTTGATACTGACAGTGAAAGTGTTCTCCTGCAACACAACCAAGACTGATGGATTTTTTCTCTCCACTCAACCCATCCCAATGTATAGGAGCAGTGAATGCAAGCATAGCACGTTGCTCAGGGAGCAGTTAGGGATTTGGTGTCTTGCTCAAGGAAACCTTGACGCGTGTTTTTGAAGAGGCTGGTGATCAAACCAAGAATCTCCGATTACTAGACAACTGCCCTTACCTCCTGAGGTATGCTGCCTATGATAGATTGAAAGAGAACAAAACAGCTACCTTCTTTCCGAAATTTGTATTGATCAAAAAGTATATATACATTGTTTTCCAGCTCTATTGATAAATTAATGTGTGATGAGTCTTACATGGTCAGTTTAAAGAAAAGGGCTGAGAAAAGATGACACAAAGATGATAAAAGGTTCACATGAGGATTCAACAGCACCATAACTATTTGGAGTGAGGCGACCATTTCTCCTTCACCGATTAATATTACACAAAGTCTCCTTTTTGTAGCCATTTTGGGGGGGATATGAAAGACAGCTGAAATAATTTCCATAATCTTTTGTATGAAGTGTTGCATCAACAATCGAAGCAGCTAGCTATCAAATTTTCAACCTAAATAAGAATATGCATACACATATGGTACAAGACATGGAACAATCCTGCCCCATATAATCTCCATATCCTGAATTTTAGAAACAAAAAACATTACTTAAGTCCAATTTCAATGCATAAGACAATCATAACCTGATGATAACCAGAGGTCAATTATATGTTATATCGTAATCATTATTAAGACATGAATATAGTAATTCTAACATATTTATTCTACCTTTGGATTTGGTCTTTTTAACATTGAAGAGCTATTTCCAACATAAAAGCCCAACAGATTTAATATACAACCTCGTCAACCAGCTAGACTGCTTAAGACATTACTAAAGATTTTGAAACAATTTTGAAAAGCTAAAGGTAAGACATTCGTGTGACAGACTATATGCATTGACTTGTATACTCTATGCATGCCATGGTGAAATGCTGAACAGCTAACTTGTAGCTGTGATTAGCACCAGGAGAGTTATAAATTACAGTGGACGCCTCCTTCCTCCAAACTCAGAATACTGTCATGAGCAAGGGGCTACGCAACACACCCACCCTTGGCCATCTTTCCTTGCGCTCCCTTATTCTGTAGCAACCATCTTCTCCCCTTACTGGGTTACAGGGATATGGTGGAGTGGACAGCTAATTTGGTACACTGACACACACATATCCGCACATTCGTACTCACACAAATACACCCGACCCCCAAAAACAGCTCCACGTGACGCATTAGCTCAACACATACACGTAAACAGGCCCTCTGGTATACAAACATGAATAAACTTATAGACGCAAACATAAACTAGAAATTGAGTTCCTTGGGAACCTCCCAGGGAAATTCCTTTCTGCCAAAGTGACCATAGCACGCTGTCCTCTGATAGATGGGCCTCTTCAAATCCAGCTCTCTGTAAAACAATCAGTCAGCAGTCAGGGCAGCCACACATCACCGAGCAAACGACATGATGCACGACCTTTGGTAGAGGTCAAACCTGATAATGTCCGTGATGCAGTAAGAACTGACAAGATTTATATTATGTATTTTTGAAAGATAAAGCTGAAGGCCATAAAGTAGATTAATGTACAACAGATGAGCCAGATGTTGCAGGTTCAAACCCACTGCTAGGCATCAGGATGGGTGTCCAGCCTTAATTCCCCCATACTCCATCTAAGTCCCCGTCCACCCCCCATAATGTGAGGGCTAATCGTGACATGTAAAAGTAGATCTCTCTATATCTATGGTTAGACCAGACTAAGTAGGTGAGCTCCACAGATATCACCCTGCATGTTGCCAACAGGATCTAAACATTTCTATAGTGAAGATTTTTGTGTTGTTCATCATCTTGCGATGCTTATAGCTCAATGCCTACCGGACGATGACCCCAGGCCGAAGGTCAAAGTTGTTATCGACGATTTTAAGCAGTTCCATTTCATTTTTCTTAGAGGAGCCATAGGTGAACAGAGAGATGGACAGTGGATAGGCAACACCGATAGCATAAGCCACCTAAAAGGAGGCACAGTGAACACATTAACTTAAAACACACAATGATACAAGACAGGAGTTAAATGCAGTAAAACCCTATTTACACTAGCTATTCCAAATCTATAACAGTTGATTTGGAATAGCTTGTATTTGCTGCAAACCAAGTGGAGCTCAAATCCTGAAATCTCCCCAGATGGGTCGCATGACTATCGGGTCAATTATCCCCAATTAGGAAAGTTGTCCCTCACAGAGAAGGAGGACTAATGAAATGATTCTGACACCAAACTTCAAGCAAAGGCACCATCATTCTTTGCATGCTAATGCATTTCTAAAGGAATTATTCGCCCCCCCCCAAAAAAAGAATAATAAAAGAATAATAATCTCACCTGTACCAAGACCCTCCTACAGAGTTTGGCCTTGACCAGGGACTTGGCCACCCAGCGGGCAGCATAGGCAGCTGAGCGGTCCACTTTGGTGTAGTCCTTTCCAGAGAAGGCGCCTCCCCCATGGGCACCCCATCCACCGTATGTGTCCACAATGATCTTCCTACCAGTAACACCAGCGTCCCCCTGCCACAGAACAACACTGAGTTTTATGGGTGAACGACATACTAAATAAACACAAGTATAGCAGTTTTTTTTTTAAAGTGAGATGAACACCAAAGAGTAATAAATGGAATATTTAATATATCTTCAAATAACTATTTTGATATTGTGCAAAGACTTGTTCAGTCATTCGATTCATTTTCCAAGCTGCTTATCCTAATTAGAGTCACGGGATGCTGGAGCCTATCCCAGCGCGGTGTGCAGACTGCTCTTGTAAATTGTGTGTTTTCTATCTTAGAAAGAAGGAAAGATCAGCATGGATGAAGAATATTTTGAATTAGATGTCATGTTATGTGTGATATTATGCATTTGGTGCTTTACATTTGCCTTTGAGACATTTTACCAGAAGGGGCTCAACAGCAGGAGCCGGCAATATCTCAATCCAACCTTAAGAGTTAACTCTTGAAATGCCAGGTCACTCCGTAAGACATTTTACCTGGGGGCCACCGATGACGAAGCGGCCGCTTGGCTGCAGGTGATAGATGGTGTCCTTGTCCAGGTACTTGGGTGGAACCACAGCCTTGATGACTCTCTCTTTCAGAATCTCCTTCTGCTCCTCCAGGCCCACGAAGTCATCATGCTGCACTGAGATGACGATGGTGTGGACCCTTATGGGGATCACCGCGCCATTCTCCTGGGCATAATGAACTGTCACCTGCAATACGGAGAGGAGAGGAGGGGAGACGGGAGGAGAGAGCAAGTAAGGAGACAGACAGATGGAAAAATTAGATGACTATGACTACAGAAGGAGAGGAAAGAAAGGGAAGGAGAGGGGATATTGTAATAGTGTGCTCTAACATTTTAGAGAGGTTTTCTCCCCGAAGCTTTAGAGCACACTATAAGTTATACTGTCAATGAATTGATGAGAGTTGCAGTCGTCTTTAAAGATATGTATTTTGGAAGAAATTTTCAATTGGTTCTCAGAGGACAGTATCAGGAGACAGACTATTAGCATTTATCTGTATTAGTTTTTAATATTCTGCACCCCCCCCCACACACACACACACACCCCTTCTGTTGCTACTCCACAACAGCACAACTCAACCCTCACTGCCGTACCGCTCCATCTGATTCTTTAAATGGTATATGGATACATCCGTATATGGTGCTTTTCTAGTATAGCGACCACTCAAAGTGCTTTACAATATATGCCTCACATTTACAGCGTGTGGGGGATCAAACCCGGATTGCCTTTCTGACACCCCACTGTTAGGTCGAACACCAGATGCCTGACTTTGAGGTATGCACTCCTACTACTGACCCACGGCATCCCCCATGTGGCTGCCAATCTTAAATGCCAGCAACGGGATTATAGTCAACCATATCACACTTTGCCTCTCTGTCTGTCTGTCTGTCTGTCTGTCTGTCTGTCTGTCTGTCTGCCTGTCTGTCTGCCTGTCTGTCTGTGTCACAGCTGGACACTGTTTTAACATTGAGTATTGTATTTGCACATGACCAGATCTGCACAGATATTTTGGACCAAACAAACTAAAACACACCTTATTGGCTTGTTGATTTTCTTTTATTACATAGGTAAAGCTAAAAAAGACCCTGAGGCTTTGCAGCAACCGGTGGGTATTCCGTTTAAGGGACCCACATGCCTTGCCTATGAGACTGTATGTGTGTGAGTGGGGGGGGGGTGTAGAGGCTACAGAGGAATGAGTGAGACCGCTCCTCTCATCAGCATTAGCAAACTCAAAGACCCTGTATACCGGTATGCTCCAGTCTCTGTCGGTATGAGTATTCTAAATCCAGAACTCCTGCACGAGGTCACCGACCTCACGCTGAGCAAACTCAACAACTAGTGTGTTCAGTGTCATCACATCGGGTCAGCCCTGACTGGAACTTTCAGCTTGTTTTACTGTTGGAACAGGGTTTTAAAAAGTATATATATAAGGGGGCTTATCTGAAAATGGGAAAACCCTTCATGTTTTTCAGGATATGATTTGATCAAACTGTTAGTCAAGGTGGCTTGGACCTACGCCAGGGGAACTGAGAAGATTCTGGATTGATATCGTCACGCTCTCTGAAACCCGGATGGCCAAACCAGGGAGGGCTGAAAGAGGAGAAGGGAGGGTGGTGGCAATTTTTTTTTCTGGGAAGGAAGAGCAGCTGATGAGAATCCACAGTGTGGGCTTTGCTATCAAAATCACGGTCGTTCGCCCCCCTTGCTGAGCTTCTTGTGGGCATCAGTAAGACTTAAAAATGTCACTATCATCAGCATAACCGTTCCAACACTCGACTCCTAAGATGTAATAAAGGAGACCTTCTATGGCTGTGCCAGCCTGGACAATGTTCTCACCGAAGTCCTCAAGGTGGATAAACTAATCCTGCTTTGAGATTTCAAGAGTGGGACAGAATGACTACATGTGGAGAGGCGTGATTGGCAAGGAGGCGTAGGAAACACAAACTTCAATGGTATCCTGCTGACCACGGCCTCGTCCGCTCCTCCCTGTTCATTCAGCTTCACTGGAAAAGAAGAGAGCAGAAAAAGCAGAGCCACCCAAAGCTCAGGATCGGTTTGATGAGGACGACCTGGGAAACCCAACTCTCGCTCAACATCAAGAGGCAACGTCAGCCATCCAAACCCAGGTCAGGGAGTAGAACTGTTGATGGACAAAGAAGGCCCTTAAGATCCAGCTCCTTGCAGATGCTGGGAATACCAGTGGCTTTTCAATCCCACGAAAGCAATATATGGTCCCGGGCACTGCCATCTAACCCCCCCCTTCGATTCCAAAGATAGGCATATACTCCTAATAGACAACAGGTCAAGCAAGGAGAGGTAGAAAGATCATTACCAGGAACTGTTAAACCAGGACTCCTGCCATGAGATGGATGCCTTCCAACAACTCCCTCAACAATCCAAAGAGGAGGATATGGCCTCACCGCCGAGTCTAAAAGAATTCCATGATGCCACCAGGAAGAGGAAAATCAACAAAGCTGCTGGTCCTGATGGAATACCAGCAGAAGCCCATTGAAGGTGATGGATTTTTTCATCATAAGGGATGGCTTTGGTTTTCAAATGACTGGTGAGTCCTGCTGCATCTATAGAGTTGGGTTGTTTGAGATTGTTGAATTTGCTGCTGTGAGACATGGTCAAGTCAAGTCAAATTTATTTGTATAGTCCATCATCACAGATTAATTTCTATCTTTCAGAAAATCTTATCTTTATTAGTGGATGATTAATTACTCAGCATGAGTGAATATTCTAGATATCTGGAATATCCCGGAAAGCCGGTCGGCAGATTTGTTATCACATTTGTCTGAGCTTGAGGTAAGGAGTTGTTGGTGATGAGAGAGTGTGT
>OMLC01042807.1:0-18113 GCA_900302585.1 Regalecus glesne | reverse complement strand
AAAGCTTCAGTTCCTGTATGTTCTAATTTGTGTGGACAACTGTACAAATTTACCCATACTGCCTTGGAACTCAACTGTGACGCGATGATGTAGCAATCAGTGTGTTACTGTGAGGGTCATTCAGTCTTTTACACCTTTCTGATCCCCTTTTAAGATGCCAATCTCCTCAAGAATGCAGGGCTAGAATAGACGGCCTCACAAAGCACAGTTGCCATAGATGCACGTGTAAATATTAGTTTGACTCAAGGGGGGAAAAAAGTTAATTAGTGCCTGCTAACAAGGGAAAGTGACAAGAGGGAATCTTTGTTGATCTGGCTTACTCTCGCAATGCTGCGGTTCACAGGGCGGTTATGTCTTCCATTGTGTTGTCCGGTTTTACAAATGTGCTGACAGAAATATGTTCATTTATTCAGATTAGTTTCTCTAGTGACTAACCACATTATAAATTTTCTTATACAGATTAGGATGGGAGAAAAAGGTCCTGTGCACTTTCCCTATTCAGAATCTGACATGGTGGGCTGCAACCCAAGGCTTGAGACTTTAGTGGGCAGGAAGTGAGAGTATTCTGTCTGGTCTAATGGCTTGTTGAACTCATGGACATTGTGGACCCCAGGTGGGGGGGCTTTCACTAGTGATGGAGTATGTTGGTCTGACCAAAAACAATGGGAAATCAATATGCTTAACCCCCACTACCAACACACATGCATACACACACCACCCACTGGAGAGTTAAGTAAACTTGTGTGCCAAGCCTCATAGCTGTGGCTGTCTCGTTTCAGATCAGAAGTGTCCCTCACTGACGGGTGTGGGGGGAGGCTATAGTTCAGGCCCCAGCCAGCCCTGTTGAGGGTCATGTTATCTCCTGTCTTCTTGGCAAATTCAGCATAGACACAGGTATAAATGATAAGAGATTGTGTCACGTGTGTGATATATGAATATATAGCCAGCTTAAAGGAATATCCAAAATTATGCAGACACTTTCACAGTGTCCACACACACGTAATAAACGATCTATACACACACATATATGACACATATACTTCTGAGCATTCAGCAGGCCTGTTGAGCTATACCATCAACTTCCACATGTAGACCTCCATAACAAGCTGGGCACTGGCTTTTTATTGATGACATTTTACCATTTGGTGTACATTGAATTTGACTTAAACGCCCACTGCTGTTCTCTCTAGGTGTTGCTGTCTTGCTCCCATGTGTCATGCTTGTGGGCCTTTGAGAGCTTCAAAGGAAGGAGGTGCTGCCTTATGTGCATAGAGGAGCAGTATGACACTGGTGATCCACCACAGGGGTCCCCGCTTCAGGCAGCTGTGTGCCTCCAGGTAAACAGTCTTAAAATTATACAACAACAAATCAGCTCTCACTATGCATCTGCAACAATTTACACAAGCCAGTAGACTCATTCAACCAGCCAAATTCAACAAAATAGTCTTAAAGCTATAATCCTAAAGATTTACATGCAAACACATGTTCTCTTTGATACTTTACACTACTGGCATGTTTAAGACAAAACCTAATCCACAAATATCCACATCATGAAAGCCTTTGGACTTGCTTATTTAAACTGTCGGGTAGACCGTTTCTTGAACATTTCTTGTAGAAAAGATGCGGCACACCGTGTCGGACTTCTTCACCATTGCAGCATAATGTGCAGGAATAAGGCAGGTAGTGGCAAGTTTGAAACATTGGCTAAGTCATTGTGACTAATAAGCAAAATATGACAGACCAAGCATGTTGAGGATCTTGACCAGAGGATAATTCATCTCTACTCCATAAAAAAAATTCAACCACATCTTACAGGTTCATCACAAGCCCAATTTATGATTTACAAGGTTATAGTTCTGATTTTGTTTGACTTTCAATTTGAAATATATATAACAAACTTGCAAAATCTTCAAAACCGTTAATTCTGGTTTCAGTAATATTAAATTGCTGGGTTTGTTGCTGCTTGTTCTGGTAGGCCCCCTTCAACACTCTCCAATCCATATGATCAAACTGTACTGAGATCTCCTCGTTCTCCCCCAAACTAAATGTGACTAAACATTTCGCCAAGGGATCTTAAGGCTAGCTTAAGGAGAACAATTTTCACCTGATAGTGTTTGACTTTGAGAAACTGTAATAAATTCCTGCAATGGGTTGGGAAATTTGGGCTATGTTGGCATATTTGAGGTATAATTATAAGAATGTTGCATTTGTATTTAGAGAAAGTTAATCCTCTTCAGAAATGTTTTGGGCACAGGTAAAGACAGTAATTGTAACTGCGATCTCACCCGCAGGTTCACAGCGCATTTTAGCACAGATTTTATTATTTTATAGTTAATATATAATTTTTGATATTTGAGCAATACATCTACATCATGTTTGATTGGTTATCTCAAAGTAAAATGCATTATCAATAATAGTATATCGATTGTCTTGCTGACCATTGATTTTCAGAATCTTGGCGAGGCTATGTTGCGAGAAAATGCTATAGAAATGTGAGGAAGACCATCCCTTCAGAAGACCAACAACTGCAGTTTAAATTCTTTGTGGAAAAGGTGAGCTTTGATTCAAATTATACAATCAAGATGAAAGCAGCATTTGTGATAAATGTATTTAATTAAAACTCTATAGTTAGTTTATTATTGTTTTTGGGCCATGTTGGTCATGCCCCCCCATCTAGCACACCCCGTGTAAGCCTCCCTCACTAAGTCTCCGTCTCCAACTTAATAACTGTTTAGTTGCTCAAATATAGACTGTGATGGACATCACATCTCAAGTGCCTGTGTAGATATGGGTGTCAACCACAAAGGGACTCACTGACCCCAGTGCACACACACATGCACGCAAACGTACTGGCACATGTGCACGCTCTCGCCCTCTAAGGTTCCTTTGATGCCTTGAGTCATACGTTGTTTGTCAACTTATCCCGAGGAGTGTTTTGTGTTGTAGTCGGGCCTGGACATTCCAGGATCAACACAAAAGCATGGTCTTCCTCTAACCAAGTGTGTTTTGGGGGGGAACGTATGAGGGGGAGGGTGGGAGAGGGCAAAGGGGAAGTGAAGTTAGAAAAAAGAAAACCCAAACTGGACTATCTGACACTGGTTGTCATTTAGGCTTTGTTCACTCATTCCTTCCCCCAAATTTTGGATCCCACTACAACTGAAGTTAATGGAGGGAATGTAAAAAGACCAGGCGTTAGTTAACTCATGGACTCCAGATCAGCCAGGGAATGGGGTCATACTATGTGGGAGAGGGAAGATTGCCACCTAGTGAGACACCCACCTGTCCCTGCCGAGACCACAGACCCTCTCTGTTGACTTGAAGAATACTCTGGACGACAATCACTCTGCACTAACCCAACATCATGGCTCTAAAAAAATAATCAAATGAAGAATACAGGGATGTATTCGAATACCACACACACTGTCATCACCCTGGTGTCTGTTGTGGAGATAGTGGCAGTGTCTCCACACCAGGATCTGCGGCTGGTTAAGACTGACCCATTGTAAATGAGCAGTGTTTCCAGGGTTCCTACACATCCTGGGAAACCGGGACAATCTGCATATTTCTAGAATAGCTTTCCAGTCATGGAAACCCTCCCGGAAAAAGATACAAATTGATCAACTGGCCTGGAAATAGAATTGAAATCATGGGGAATTGTAAATTTAGGTTATAAACACATTTTCACCAGCAGAGGTTAAATGATCTGAGCTCAACATGTGTCTTGGATCACATAATTTAACCCTATTTTAAATGACTTTGCTGTACATCAATGCTTGAAGGTTGGGGAATTGGTTTGGCGGACAGCTAAAAGTCCATCGGGAGACAGTTGGTTTTTTGGTGTTGCTGCAGTGTCAAACGCCACAATGTTGCCCCCACATCAAAGTCTTCTTTAGCATCCTAGTTAGAAAGGAGATATATCATTCAAGCTCAGTGATCAAATGATAGTTGTTGCAGGAAAGATTGCTGTGTGTGTACGTGTGTGTATCTATCTATCTGTCTGGAGATCATTTCAAACATCTCTGTCAGTCAAACTGAAGGTCACCATCCATGGCCTTTTGCAAACCTCACGGCGTGATTACAACACCTTGGTTCACACAAGTGATTTCTGATTTGATGTTGATGGGTGGGGTGTCGGGCAGGGGCAGGGGAGTGATGTTTGCTTTGGTAACTGTAGCATGAACAGGTGTTTTATTTTAGTTTAGTAGATTGTCGGGCACAAACAGGTGTTCATTGTCAGATGGGGGAAGCTTCTTCCCTCAATTTCCCCTTTCACTGAGTGATAATAGCAAGAAGCCAATAAAGCATCTTTGTCCCATGAGGCCACAGGTGGTCTCTGCAGCAGAACCTTCTAGATATTGGGGTTGGTTTTCAGAAATAAATCAGCACATCCTGATAGCCAGCTTTCCTTTTTTTTAATTTTTTATCCAACCTAACCCTTATCCCCATGCAAAGCTTAGCCAATTATACCTCCCTAACTATGGACCTAGTTGGAAACAGCGTGGCCGGGATTTGAAGACCTAGCTGCGTGACACAGAGATGTGCTGAATATAGGTGCCTTAACCCCCTACGCCACCGGAGGCCCCTTGCTTTCTATTTCTACCTGCTTCAGAGGTCCAGCCCTGAGTCAACACATTAGAGGGATAACTACCGGCATTCTAGATGGATTGCAAGAAGACAAGGCCTCTCTGCTGGCCTCCTCCTTTTCCTCCTTGCCGTCCCTTGCTCCCGTCCACATCTACTGTCAAACAAGGCAAAGTTCACCACAGCACGCTGTGTTTTCCTTGACTGTTGAAAAAGTCTTTTCATAGTAAGAAATTAAAAAAAATTCCGTCAGCAACGGTTAACAGTTGTTCAATTGGTGATAAGAGCCTGGCTGTAAAGTAATTCTGATCTCACCGTCAGTTGCAGAGAGAGAGCAAAGACCCTGTGGGCATGACTGTATGTGTCTGTATAAGAGTGTGAGCTCACATTTGTGTAAGCGAGAGAAACTAGGAGCAAGTTGCGCGTTTATGTGCATGTGTGTCCTCATGTTTCCCTGCACCAGCTCTCTTTTCACTGGTTTCTATTAATCCTCCATGTTAGCAGGAGACATGACAGTATTGATCTGTTGAACAACTGTATCCTGTCAGTGTGCTGCAGACATTAAACACACACACACACACACACAAACAATTAACCTTCACAGAAAGCTGTGCTGTGTGTCTGAATGAGACATGCTGCCCTTGTTTCACTAAAATGTCTTGTTTCCTTTTGTTTTTTGCTGTGTTTGTTTGAAGCAGTTTCAGGTGAATGGCCGATTTATTCAGTGGTCGCGTCGATGTGGAATCCTGTCTGAGTGAAATCGACTGCTCCTTGCCGTTAAGCAGACAAGTGTTCCAACAGCTGGAGAGAGAAAGCCCATCTCTGAGCCTCAGGAGGACAAGTGGGACAGGAGCAGGTTGGGAGCAACAGAGCACCACATTCAACTTATAACCACATGTATTCTTGAAGAAAATCACATTTTAATGTTATTATTAGCAACATTTATAATGGTGGATAATGATGATGATGATGATTAGTATGATGACAAAAAAGAGTGGTGGCTTCGATCCCAGCCTTTCTGTGGGGACTTTGGGTGTTCCTACACTGTTCCCACTAACTTCCTCTGACAGTCCAAAGACATGCATAGCAGGCTGATTGAAGATTGAATCAAATTGCTCATAAGTAATAACTTGAGTGCATGTAAATTTGATATTTAGTCCCTGTGATGGAGTGGCGACACATTGAGGGTGCGTCCTTACTGTCTGTTTTATCAGGTGAGATAAACTTCAGCACTCTGCAACCTCATCCACTTTGGAATAGGAGGGTTGAGAGAATGGGTGATAACAACAGGATGATGACTTATGAAATATATATAATTCTTAGTTCTATCCTAGTACTGCTCACCTGTAGTGTTGCCTTTTGCTTGATGTGTCAGTGCTTGCTTGGAAGCAACGGCCTCACAACTGGTAAATACAAAGTACAAATCACTTCAGAGGTGATCGTTCACTTCTCCAAAATGAAAGCCGGTGAGTTGGCTCATGGTCCCCCTGTATTTACAAAAAACGCAACCCGGTCTGATAATGCACGCTAGGCTTTTCATCACCTCCACTGCTGTGGTGGAATTGAAAGGAGACCTAGATTTGCTGTTCCATGGGCCTCTTGTGTTGCCCACAAGGGTTTCATGGCAGTAGAGGCCTTTTTCTCTCCCTTTATCACACGTGAAACGGTTGAGTTCAGGGTAGAGGGTCTCCCACCTTGACATAGGCTATCAAACGACAAACCAGTCTTTACCATAAGCCCTGCACCTCCCTCATGGGAGAGTGCGGCTCATCATTAGAGATTCAACAAAGAGACGTGTTGACTGTATCTGAATAAAGGGAGCTGTCTTTGAGTTGATCATTTGATGTGACGCATGAATTTCAGATTTATTTTGAGGAATATTGAATGAACACGTTTCTACCGTGGAAGGCTGAGCAGTCAAGCTACTAAAACTCTAGCTGAGAAAGCAGAGCTTCAGTCACTGTAGGATTTTTTTCTCTAACTCCATTCAAGAGGTATATGATTATGGATATAAATAATAAGTAAATTTAAAAGAAAAAGTCCTATTATATAAACATTGTGCATAGTAACAATAAGCTGAAAAGGAAAAACATCATTCAGGTGGTACATGGTATATCAGAATCAGTTCCTTTATATATTCAATATATTTGAACCACAATTTAATGAACTTGTCATAGGATCTGTTAGGTGCATGTCATTTCCAGGTCACATTCCCAGGCTTCCCTTATTTTAGTCCTTGTTAGTGGATCAATATTTTGGATAATATATGTCCTGAAAATCAAGCCCCTGTCAAATCGATCCAAGTTTGAGAGTTCATGTGTACATTACATTACAGGAATATGTAGAATCTTTATTCGGAGATTTGGGATAGGTAATGAAGTGTTTGGAAGCAAAGCTGTAAGCTCCAAGATATCTTGAAAAGTGCAATTTTAGGACATTAAATTCTGTGCATATAAATTCTAAGTACATTAATGAATTGTCGTGGAATAGGTCTTGAAAGAAGATCAATCTGTGTTCGGTGCCAAGCAGCAAAACCCGAGTGGATTTGTGAAGGTGTGAAGAGGTGATTAAGAGGCGGGGGAGAAAAGCTATTCATCTGATTAAAAGTGAATTGTTTGCAAAATTGTATCCAGATTTCAGTGAAATTAAACACTAATCACTGCAATATTTTAAAGAAAGATCTTCTCAGTCTGGAAAAACCTTGGTCTTGTTTTTAAGTGTCATCATAAATTTATTCCCTCCATATTTAATTCATTGAATCTTGTCCTAAGCCAAGATGAACACACAGCAAATGTCTGGAAGGAGTCACAGAAACCCAGGAGTAGGGAATAGTACACATGGCCATTGTAACTCTACTTAATGGTCACGGCAATATGCATATGAATCTGATTGTAGTTTTTGGTCGTTATGCCACTTTATTGTTTATAAGCATGGGAATACTTGCAGTCAGTTGAGACCACAGAGGTCACCTAGATAGGTGATGGAATGTTTCTAAATAGACATTATGTCCAGATGAACTGATTCAACTTACTGTGGTTTCTTTGTTTGTATTACTGACCATGCATCTAGACATGTCCAGAAGGAGCCTCATCAGACATTGCAGGACTCTTCTGAGTCAAGCTGCATTTTCAGTTCAACGGCACGTCCCAAGTATTCTTTAAAAATCTTCTCTAAAGCTTGTATTGAGAGGTCATTTTTGATCTGTTTATTCATTGGTGTATGGACATCAAATACCTTATAAGGGGTTCGTGGATTTGTAAATGTTCCCTGTACCTTGACCTTAAAAGTTAATAGATCCTGCCAGGTAGAAGCCTAATAGGTTTGTTTTAGTGTACTCGGGTCAAACGAGGTTCAGCCTTGGACACGGGAAGAGAAATGTCCTGAAGAAAAGCTTTTGCAAGTCCCTCATCAGCAGGATAACAGCTTATTCTGAGCAACTTCACTCTGACTACCCAGTAAAGGGTTTCCACCACAGTGCCTTGCTAAGATTTTTTATTTTATTCCCTTTTGTTCATCTGTTTTGGTGTATCATAGGATATCCAGAGAGGAGTCTTTGGCTGTTCCATCTGCCTGACCTCAGTTCGCAGCTTCAGTGAAGGATCCCAGCCATGGTGGTGGAAATGCACCATGCTCCTTTCCTACTCCCACCTCTTCCACCAGCTCTGCCTGGAGGCCAATTAGACCTTCTGGATCATCAGCAGACCAACCTGCCATCTCTGCAAATAAACCTACTGCAAGTGATTTATCTGAATCAGGTATGAATTTATAAGATATCTCAATCATGTTGACGTAAAGTAAATTCTGAGTTCATAAACCACTATCAAAGCAAGAAGCTAGTTGATTGAATATATGTCCTGCATTTGAACATAATTGCAAGAGCATTTTATCAGGAGTAGATTTTAGTGTGCATTTTTACGAGTGCTGAATTCTAAAAGTTAAAATGTGCACCCAGTCCAGTTTTCCCTTTGTTTATTTGTGAACAAACTGATGTCAAAAAAACCTTATTGCCAACTCAAGAAATCATCAGTAAAAAATACATTCACAAACGTACTTCAAGAAATACATGCAGAAGACTGACCAATAAACTGACAGTCCCAACATGGAGGAAAGCTGCTTAAATTAAAGTACAGGCCAACTCTCAACCTTTGAAACCCCACAATAGACAAAGATGAAATGTGAAGGCAATCACAAGTGCAAATATGGACAGAAACCAGCCCTGTCAATCCAAACCTCAGACTATGGTAAGGGGTATAATTGTTACATTAGGGTCATGAATACCTGTGTATTCAGCTAAGAAGGTGTAAACTTCCCTGTCATATACTGCAGACCCCCACAGAGTCCAATTTACTATTTCCAGCAACTGATAAAGAATACAGGAGTGACTACAAGCACAGTTGTGATTTTGAGAGCTCAAACAAAGATATAATGAGTAGCCATGGGTTTTAGTAGGTTACTGTGGCTTATACAGAGTGATCAAATAGTACTCTAATTTAGCATACTATCAGCCTTATTCCTTCAATAACTTAAGACTGTTATGATTTTTCACAGTATCTATTGGTCAGCATAGTCATACACTTGAATTTAATGGCTGAATACAGGCAGTAACAAAAGAGTTTAAGTTGGCACACTGTACACCAGAAAAAAATACAGAGCTACTTGTTAGCAAAGAGTTGAGTTAAAGCTGCATACCTGAATGACAATTTACCATCATGAATCATCTTTTGTCACTATATTAGACATGTTCCTGTCCTTCCCAAATAATCAGCATAACCTAATGGTTAAAAAATATAGGCTCCTGCTCATCTTTGGTTATAATAGTCTGGTATATAATTCGTTTTATAGGGATAGTGCATATTAATGAACACTCAGAATGTAAATACACTAGATTTAGCCACCAGATTAATTTTCATGTGTTGTCCCAAGCCATTAGGGGTTCGGTGTCTTCCTCAAGGACACTTCAACACGCTTTCTGAAGGAGATGGGGATCAAAAGACCAATCTTCTTATTATTAGATGACCTTCTTACCTCCTGAGCTATGCCGCCCACAAGGTAAGGAAGGATTGGTTCACGTATACAAATACCATTTCCTCTTTGGAAATTTATCTAGATTCTATTGAGTTCACATGGCAGCCTTGAGAAGATTAACTATAACATGAGTTTCTGATTAAGAGTTAATAATGCTTAGAATTACTATTTCTACCTAGTCTTTTGGATGATGACAGGGTAACCTATGCAAGACTGTGTTATTATTCAAAATGAAATGAATGTAAAACATTCCCCGTGCAAAGAAATAAACATTTCAAATGCACATTAAGTACAATATTTCTAACTGTCATTGTAGTCACCTTGGAAATGCATCACATTTAAATTGCCATAAAAAATAGCTGTACATTATTCAGCCATTAACTCAAGTTCTCTGGTTTTTCAGGTTAAGAGCTATTCTGATAATGGAGCCCCACAGTTGTCTCTCTGCAAGAGCTAGCTGTGAGTAACATTGACTACATTCACAGCAACTTCCAGAATACATCTAGCCACTCTTTGACTACAAATAGAGACACACAGGGGGGTTCACATTGTGTTTGCCCACACACACACACACACACACATGCACACAAACACTCACACATAGTGGCACAGGACAAGAGATAACCTAAAACACAAAGCCTATGTGACGTTTGTCCTATAAGGCATTACAGGTGGTTCCAGAGACAAATAATGTCACATTTCTGGAGGATTCCACACCAACACAACCATATGTCTAGCCCGAGTCGCCAAGTCTTTTAATGGGTGGAATAGTTTCACATTTGTTTCTCATGCTTTTTTATTGCAAAGACTATTCTGTGTAATCTTTAGTCTGGTGTATTTTATGATGTGTATATGTGTGTGTGTATGTGTGAGGGTAAACGGGTGCAAATTGCTTAGTAAGTCAGACCCTTAATGGACTAAAAATAATAGCCCACTATTTACAGAAAATGAGAGAGAAGTATCAAAGGAACGACACATACAGCAACTACAACAGAAAGTTGAGTTTCTGTGCCCTGTGCATTTAAAGTTATGTTAAAATCATTATGGGAAGATCAAATTTGTGGTGGCATGTTCTCACTGTGTGCATAAAAACAATTTATCCTCAATAAATGAGAGCCATAGCATCAGCTTGAAGACATTCTGTTCTTTGGAAAAAGATATAGACTGATTTTAAAGACCACTCCGGGATTCTGTCCAAAGAGTTGTCTAATTCTGATCTACACCGCCCAAGAAAGTTGTAACCCTAAACTTTACACCCTGTGCTGATATCATCCGTAAATATAACGTGCACTTTAGTGGAGCCCACTAAAAGAACAATTAAACATGAGTGCTATGATCAGAGGCCTATCAGTGAAAGAACCGAAGCAGCTGCATACACTCTAAACAATAATTATGCGTTATCAATATGCTCTGGTTGTGATGTATTAAAGAACTTCATTCATGCTACACAAAACACACCTTGGTATATCCATACCTTTCCAAATCAGAATCACCATTTGTGACCCACTGACAACTTACCACATCCCTACATCAGTTCACACATGACAACAATCATAATCCCAAAACTCATAAAATACAGACTGTATGTTGCTAATACTCCATGTATTGATAAACACCAATCAAATTCAAATGAAGGGGTTGATGATAAAAATGACCCTTTTTAATGCAGAACAGTAGTCTGTATGTTGGGGGAGTAACTATTCTGAGGACATAAGAGGTACAGCTTTGAGGGTCTGACAAAGGAGAAAAACAT
Organism: Regalecus glesne; assembly: GCA_900302585.1. Taxonomy (NCBI): domain Eukaryota; kingdom Metazoa; phylum Chordata; class Actinopteri; order Lampriformes; family Regalecidae; genus Regalecus; species Regalecus glesne. The sequence continues at coordinate 6,754 of OMLC01042807.1, read as the reverse complement.
AACCTTGACACAGGTTGTAAGACACAGAAAAACAAGAAGTAGACCATCTTCAGTCACCACAGAAGGTGCATCAATTTACCTGTTGTACCCGCTAGCTGTTGTCTAGTCCAGTGGTGAGGTGGCTGTATTAGTAGAATACATGGAAGTGGTGTTGGAGGGGTAGGCTGTCTTCTGAAGGGAGGGTTCAGTTGTTGCTTTTTAGCTAGTTGTTTTTAAGTCAGTCACAGTTCAGGTCAATGTCAAGGTCACTGTAGTGATGCCAGTCCTCCTCTGTCCCTTTACCTGCTTCCATCCGAGACACGGAGGATGGAATGTCATGAAGCTAAATTGCTCTCGGCCTCCATCTGAAGCATCTGTCAGAACCTGTCTGGGTTTATTAAGTCCCTTCCAATCCTTTTCACCTTTCAGCAGTCAGGCAAGACTGTCAAAATCTCCCTTTGGCTGCACTAATGTGTGTGTGTGTGTGTGCATGCGCGTGCTGATCTATCATCCCTTTCACAGAGTTTTCTGATGCCCGTTAGCTGAGAGCTTCCCCGACTCTGGGTCTGTGGGGCTGTTTGACAGTTGCAATTTATCCAGACCTGGGCAGGGGAAGATAAGGGAGAGAAATCTCATTTAAAAAAGAAAAAAAAACTCAAGACTTTCACTTAGATAGAGGTATTGATGTGTACCCCCCCCCTTCAGTGCCTGACATTTTCTAACCCCATCCCTTCCTGTATATCAGACATCCAGGGGCCTGTGACAACAGCCCTCTGAGAGTAGCCCCATCTTCTCTGTCACATATCACTCTGATAACTCGGTGGAACCTTGCAATTTCCTCCATTTTGTCACTTTGGGTCCCTGCATCCGGCGTAAATAAGGACAATCTCCCTCCAAAGGCACAGGGGAGGATATTGCTGCCAGTGGCGCAGGCCCAGCCTTAGTGGACACGATTTTAGAATGGAATTGGGTAGTCCACTTCCTAATCTTTAGTATTGGATATGGGGTTTTATGTGATTGCTTTTTACTCTACAAGGAACCCACAATCACAAAGGCAACACTATTCGCTTTACTGCAGTTCCATTGCATTACATGTCACATTTCTGAAATTAAAGATTATTCAGTGGACTAGGGATCAAAAACTTTGGAGTTAACCCATTGTACCTGCTAGGTGGAAACAACTACTGAATAAAATCTGAACCTTTAGACTCTTTAAAACATATCTTAAGATGAACTGATTGAGTTACCTAAGGCCTTCAAGAGCTCTTCTCGTACTGCCGACGTGAACTTCCGGACAAGACACAGCGTTGTCACAACTGCAAACAAGAAGTTGTATGACAGGACGATGTAGAAATTACCTAGCCAGTTAAATCTCCCAAAGTCTCCCAAGAGATCAAATCTGGTGATACCTGTGAAAAGCAGAGAGAACAGTCAGAGAGCTCTGGCTTGGTAAACATAAAAAGAAATAAAGCAAGCTCAAGGACACAGTGTCAATAGATCCATCCATGCATTCATCCATCCATTATCAACCGCTTATCCAAAGATAGGTAGATGGATGTCAGTAAATGTCAGGCAAATGTGATTGTTGTGAACGGAACGATTCGGGATCATTGTACTGATGGCACGTTTTCAACTCGAGTAGCAAATGTTTCTGATTGGATGCTTAACATTGATATCATAAAATAGCATTTGCGCCTGTTCAATAGGGCTAAAGTTAGCTCATCTGAATAAGGTTTTTTGCTTACCAGCAACCAAGAGGAGCACATTGTTACATCAGAAACACATAGAAACTTTTATCAAAAGATTTGTTTGTTTGAGCAGGTTACAGCTGATACTTGCATCTCTGTTGATGATGTTTCTGTGAAATCCTACCTTGATTGAAGGAAACCGCATGAGTAATACCGAGTGACAGAATGTGAAGGAGAGGCTAAGAGGGAACACTGGTGGTTGTGCTGATTATTATTTTTTAAATTACCAATGAGGGTTATAATTGCAACCACAATACACAAAATCTTTTCCAGTAGCACATATTTTTAGATGCACCCAAACATTTCTGAAGGTCATTTGTTTATTCCAGCTCCTTCTGACAAGAGAACCACTGAGTTTATAAACAGGACCTCTTTCTACTGAGCCTTTTTAAGAATGCCTGCGCCGCCTGCTGTTGAGACACTCCAGAAACTGTCTCTCTTCAATTGCTCTTCAACTCTTTCAACAAGCAAGAGAGGCCAAATTGAAAGAAGGGCTTACATGCCCAAAAACCATTTGATGTACATTGCATGCTGAATCTCAAGATATGGCAGGCTGGAAATGGATGGGAAAAAAATGCTAAAAGAGATGTTTTATGAATTCGTGAACTATTGTTCTAAATCCTAGGGAAAGTCTAAATCTGGACCGGATCATGTCTTTCTTTTCAAAGCCAGAGTTTCTTTTTGTGGTCTCATTATAACGCTCGTTTTCTTAGCATGCAAAACAAAGTAGTGCAGCAAAAGAAAGCCCCACCCAAGCAAAGACACTGCAGTGTTCAATGGAACCACAGTCACCTGTACACACATCCCCCTGAGTCAACCACTGAGCAAACTACATATCTAATTCAAACAATAAACAAGCACAATCTTGTAGGTTTTCGCTGAACTGAGGCCTTGTGCAACCTCTCGCACATTTTGAGCCTGTTCATGAGAGGATTTGTCCTTGTAAATGATAACTTCTCCAATTATGTTCCTATTTCTTAGCAATTAACCACGTAACCATGAACTAGCCTCATAACAGTCTGACATCAGAGTAAACAAGTAACCGGACAGGTTATGAACCAGTAGCTTATATCAAGTGGGAACTGACAGAAAGTCACTGTGGGACTCAATATAATCAACCACTGATGCTTCACACTAAAATAGGTGCCATATAGTGTACATGGGTTTTGAACGGGTCTAAGAATATAAAGATGTATTGAGGCAAAGGCGCTATGCAGAATAAATAACTCTCTCCTAGCACCTCCTAACAAAGACAAAGGAGCAGTTGTAACCCACAACTAAGGTTTTCTCCTCTCAACTCCATACCAGGAACTCCACTTGACCAATTTCAAACCATCTGTCATGGTCAAATAGACACTGTTTTTGTGGCATCCTCCTCATCACATTCTTCATATATCTTGTGTCTATATTATAATTATTTTATCCTCTTTCAATGTTGTATTCTGTAAAATCTGTTCTATTCTGTACGTAAAACATACATTGCACATCTGTCCATCTAGGGAGATAGATCCCTCCTCTGTTGTTCTTATGGAGGTTTCTTACTATTTTTTCTCCCAGTTAAAGTTTGTCCACAGGGGAAAATATGTAATATGTGATATTAGGTAATATGAAATTTATGATTTGCATATAAATATAAAATTGACTTGACATGTCTCATCACTGTCAACACTTAATTGTTTCCCTACTTATCTATCAAGGTCTGCCAAGTGTGGAGAAGGAGATGTTATGCCACAGGGTTGGTTGAGTCCTTGGTAAGCTACTGCAGAAAGGGAGTTTCCAGGATGCATTTTTGAGCTTTCTTGAGGCATCTTGGGCCAAACCCAGCACAACAGTGATGCAAAGGTACATACCCATTTGAAAAGACCAATGATACACTTATGTAGTTGATTCAAGATTGTAGATATTTATTGTCGTTCCGGATTTACAAGTGCAGTCGTGTGAAATTGAGTAAATGATGTATGTAAAATGGACCAGCTAGTTTCATGACAGCAAAGCTTGATATACTCATATGTTATCCACTGACAGGTTAGTACTCTGGGTCAGGACATGGTCAAATTAAATTAGGTAATTTTCTGAGTTGGTCTTCCATGTGACTGACTGTTCATTCTGAAAAATGGCACAGGGACTATCCCGTCACATCCAGTATATTGCTGAATGCCTATTTATCCATCTCTGTCTGTCGATCCTGCCACTGCTATATTTACTTGACTACCAGAATACTCCATGAGGATGGACCAGCCAATTACATAAAGTAATGCAAGAGGCTTATAAAAACAAATAGCCAAACCTGAAATATACTTGAGATTATCATTAATGATCCATTTAATTTTTTCTTGTGCAGCGAGACTCAATTTTATAGCAATGCTTTATCATTTCCAAGGAATTGATAAAGACTTTGCACAGGAATTGATTTCCAGTGTTATTTCACATCAAAAAGTACAAAAACATTCTTCTTTTTCAGTCAGAGACTGGGATATCATATTCAAATATGGCATGCTGTAAAAGGCCTGCCCTCTAGACATTCTATATTTCTTCTGTAGCATCTTCACAACCTCTCCTCGTCAATTAGATTAAGCAATCGATTCAGTGTCTGGAAAGATGTATTTACAGCCGCAGTAAGCAGTTTGCAAGCATCAAAGGCCTTTAACAAAATTGCCTGCGAAGAGACAGGGAGAGAGATGATGGAGACCCCAGTTGATGCACCTTGCAACTACGGTCAGGCTAAATTCATTTCTAATGCCAAAGGTTTAGATCTTGGTTTTGTAATTTGAGAAAACCTAATTGGACTAAAAAGATGGTTGGATTTCCAAATGTCAGAAAGGCTGAAAACATTAGCATTTTGCTGGCCATCATGACATCCCTCCTTGAAGTCTGCATCTTGATTTATCACTTTCTCCCTATGTGGGCTAAACTTGATGTGATGGTAGGCCACTGACATTTGCTGTTTTTTTTCTTAACTTGGGATAATACATAGTGCTTATATAAACTTTCTCCATCTTCAATAGAATATACCTGTGGTAGTTAAAGATTGATCGATAAATTGTTTTTCTTTTCAGCCACTGTGAGTCTTTCTGACTTCATACAATTTCATGAATTCTCAACTTGTATACTCCTAGTTTATCACTGTTGTGATGGAGCCTGGTAGGCCAGTCAAGGCCTAGACTATTAATATGTCCAAAACATACGAGTAAGATTCTGGCTCAAGACCTTTTCCTGCATGTTCTCAAATCTCTAAATTCATATTCTATTCTTTTCTGACACACCTTGTAATGAAAAATGAAATTGAAATGATAAATCATATCACCGTTTTCTTTTAAACAGCCCACATGCAGACAAGTCTCTAGTAACTTCATATTCTAGCTACAACAGCGCTGTATCAATACCTGCTTTCATTATGCAGGAAACAGTGATATGAGGTGGAAAGACCCAACACCTTTCTAACCCTCTCTAACACTGACTTAAGGAGCAGGCCAACATCGAAGGCTTAGCCTCTCTGGGCCACATCTCCTCTTCTGAAATAAATATTTTGTTTTGGGTCTCTTACCCTTGTCTGCACTCAAACCCTCCCATAGCTGCCAAAGGGGAACAAGCTGCACTTCTGTCCCGACACCATTACATGTCCCACAAGCTTGAATAAAACATTGTGGCGTCCAAAACGTCTGGACTTGATGCGAAGAGGTTGGGCCACTCAGTGACACAGCAGCTTCTCTTCAGTCTTCAAATCCACCTCACCCTCAAGTGCTCTATGGGAGCTTGTTAAGCTGTATAAGCACTGAAATGTGAGTGTGTTGATATAACATGTGGCATCTTGCTGCATTATCACTTTGGATGAACAGAAACCGAATTAAGCCTACAGTTGAGGTTTCTTTTTAAAGCAGGAGTCCTGAAGATCATCATTTTTGTTAAACTTGGAACATCTATGATGATACTAATAACTGCACTGAGATTGGACCGGATCTCTGCTTCAGATCTATGTAGTTGATCAGAAGTATTTTAAAATAAAACAGTGGTCAGTGGTATTGAGTTTGTACCTTCTGCCAAACAAAGGAAAAGAAAACCCACTTTATTTGGTCATTGTGTTCTTAGAATGAAAATGGTCCTCTGCATTAAACCCATCCTATTGCATGGGTTAAATGGGCTGACCAAATTAGGGAACAGTTAGGGGTTCAGTGTCTTGCTCAAGGACACTTCAAAGTGTCTTGAGTAGTTGTTAGACTAGAGAAAAACTTATCAAATAAGTCTAATGACCATTTCTGAAGGGGTTGGAGATTTAACTACCAAATTTCCAATTACTACATGGCTTTCTTTACCTCCTGAGCTATGCCGTGCTTCAGAGAAACATGGCTGACACTGCATTTTAACCGTTGATGTTGTATCTGTTAGTAAGGCTAGTCCGCCGTGGAGTTTTCATCAGGCCAGAAAATCAGAGCCCTGGTTGTTATTTGATTTTTCAGCATTCTCCAAAAGCATTTGGTATGTCTGAACAGGTGATCTACTCGAGAATATTTGAAGAGGCGGTATAATGTATTAATCAATTCTTTGCTTCTGTAAAAGCATCCCAGCATGTGCAACAGAGAGGCAGGACAGCTGGATCAGGAACGAGATATTTTAGATGGAGACTGTGCAACGAGTATAAGAGAAGGATGGGGGGAAAAAGTAAAATAGATAAAAATAAGGTTAATAAGTTGAGGCCAGTTTGGCCTGAGTCCATGTATCAACAATTCTGGCCCTACCAGGTCCTATTCCATCAAGTCTAATGGGGATGCAGGCTGACGTTGAAAATCTGTCGGCCACAGATGTTTGTTAGCCAAAAGAACTTTGCTTCTCCTCAATCTACCCACTACCTGAACTATTGTTAGTATGATGAAGACGTAAAGCGCTATATGACATAGCATTTTCCTTTAGAAGTTGTACCAGACGGCAACAGTTACATTAACAGCATCTCTCTCTCTCTCTCTCTCTCTCTCTCTCTCTCTCTCTCTCTCTCTCTCTCTAGATCGCTCTCTCTCTCTCTCTTTCGCTCTTTC
>OMLC01042805.1:0-12339 GCA_900302585.1 Regalecus glesne | reverse complement strand
ACTTGAAAAAGAAAAAATCTCACCCAATTTCACCGCTTTTTCTTCAATTTGCACATACTCCGACAACCATTCCATCTTAAAAGAACTGCATTTCTTTTTTACTGTGGCTTGGTGAGTGGATGTGTCGCTGCCTGTTCGTTTCGCCATGATGAGGGGTTTGTATTAGCATCTATTAACCTGCTAGCTAACCTGCACGGCGCATATAGGCAGGGCCCAGACGCAAAGCACCGTCAATGCCATGATTGGCTTCGTGCCGTAAGTGAACCGTATCGTATCATTGGCTGGACACCTGTCACTCACTGAGTGAGAAACAAAAAAATAATGTTATTGGGCGAATTAATTAGATTAGATTAAGTCTAATATTAGATATTAATTAATACGTTATGTTGATGTTGTTTATGCGCTGGATAGATTTTCTTGTGCGCTGAGAATGTGCGGGCAGTGCGCGATTGCGCACGCGCGCAGCTTAGAGGGAACATTGCTCATAAGTGGATGGGACACAGAGGCGCCTTTGCCCAAATATGTGGCTGAGCTCAGAGCATATTTAGCTCTACTGACTTGTTAGGGTAAGTTCATAGAGAACCTTTCTACACTAATCAAACCTAGGACAGAGCTCCTTCAGGACAAAAAGTGGATGTGGTCAGAACAGTATCAGGAGGCCTTTTGAGAAGAAGACAAGAGCACAGTTGTCTTCCTCATCAGTGTTAGTACACTGAGACCCATACTTGCTAGTAATCCTGGCATGCGATGCGTCTCCTTATGGGGTGGGAGCAGTCATTTCTAACGTAATGCCAGATGATTGAGAGGCCTGTGGCCTATGCATCACGCACACTCATAAAGACATAGGTCAACTACGCACAATTTGAAGAAGAGGCATTGGGACTCCTTTTTGGTGTGATGAAGTTTCATAACTACCTTTATGGGCGCAATTTTTTGCTTTGTACAGACCACTGGCTTTTAGTGAAGATATTAGGGCCCAAGTGCCTGCACTTGCAGCAGTGAGACTGCAAAAGTTGGCAATGTTCCAGTATGACATAAAGCACAAATCCACCCAGCAGTATGGAAAGCAGCATGGAAAGTCAGACGTGTTATCCAGACGAACTATCTCAGTGAGATGTCCGGAAAGCAGTCATGGGTTCAGTGTGTCATTCATAGATGTCATGTCCATCCCAGCTAAGGATATAATGTGACAGAGACAGCCAATGATCAAGTCCTGGGGAAAGTAAAATAATTTATTTTCACAGGGTGGCCTAAACAGGAAACAGACACAGCACTCACACCGTACTGGATCGGGAGAAATGAGCTCACACTAGAAGGGGACTGCATGTTTTGGGGTCTTCGAGCTGTTATACCAGCTCCACTAATAGACACATTACTGAGATAACTACATAAAAACCATTGGGGAATGATAAAAATAAAGCTCTAGGTAGGAGTCACTTCTGGTGGCCTAAGTTAAATACAGAGGTAGAGAGCCTAGTAAAAGACTGTTAGGTGTGCCAGTCAAACAACTCTATACCACCTATTGTACCAACAAACGCCTGGAAATGGCCAGAGAGACCATGTCAGCACATACACATAGACTTCGCTCAAAAGGGGAAGGACAATTTTCTTGTAGTCACAGACGCTTACTCGCACTGTCCTCAGGTGAAGGTTATGTCAAACACCACAGCTACAGCTACAGTTGAGGCAGTCAGGGGAATGTTTGCAGCTTATGGGGTTGCAAAGGAGCTAGTTTCAGACAATGGACCTCAGCTAGTCTCCAGAGAGCTTGAGACATTCTTATAGATGAACGGGGTAAAACATATCAATTTAGCTCCATACCACCCAGCATCAAATGGTGCCGCAAAGAGATTAGTTCAGAATCTAAAACAGTCTGGGTAAACAGAAAGAAGGATCAGGCAGGCCACTGCAACATAATGTAGACACATTTTTGTTAGTAAATAGGAACACACCACACGCAGCTACAGGTAAAACACCAGCAGAGTTGTTTTTGAAATGTCAGGTACATACACTTTGGTCACTAGTGAAGCCAAGCTTCTCAGCAGACATGGAGGACAGACAGGACAGCAAGGTGAACAAGAGTACAGGGAGGCGTTTACGCTCCTTTCAGGTTGGACAATCAGTCCGAGTCAGAGATTACTGGGGAGGATAAATGGCTACTGGGAAATATTGAAAATGTATTGAGCCCTTTAACTTACATTGTTGAGGGAAATGATGTGTATGTATGTAAGACACATGTGAACCACATGATTAGAGCAAACACAGTCCACGAATGGATACCTCAGGGTGGAACATATCTGTGTGGGACTTGAACAGTAAAAGTGATGACTGTTCATTCTGCTGTCACAGGGAGGCCTAAGTGAAACAGGAAGCCTCCGGGACACTGAAGACCAACTTGGTCTTAAGACTGAACTCAGCCTGAGAAACTAAAGCCTAGACATACACACCAACATGGTTCTGGAAAGTTGACAAGTGTGTTTATGGTCCGGTACATTTGAAACTATGTTCTAATGTGAGAATTTGGTTATGAATGAAACCATATGTTTATTTTTTTCACATTTTAAAGGGCTAAGAGTTATATGACTAAGAATGTCAAGCTTATAGAGCTTTATGGCTAAAGGGGTTTCAAGTTACTGGGGAGAAGCTCAGTATATTAGAATAGGGCAATGCTGTTGCTAGGGGAGAAAAGCGTTCTGTTTTGTGATTGGTTAGGAGTGAACAAAAAGCGGCAGTTTACGAGGTGACTAGCGTAACGCCTCCGGAGTAAGGATTTGGCTGTCAGATGAGAAGCCCTCTGTTTTGTATGTTCCGAGATTATACAAAATAAATGCTTAATTACTAATTTAAATAACTACTTGGAGTCATCAACGGGAACCCACACACCCCATTACATGACAATGATATTTTACATCTTCACTGATTTTATTTAATTTATCATGTTAGTTTTATTGGGTAATGTTTTTATTTCAATTTTGAATAACTTGTTTTTCTCTCTCAGGGGAACTATCACCTTATTGTGGAAGGGAATGTTCTGTGTCCCTATGAACCCGACAACTGTGTTGACTGGAGCTTTGTGCTGCTTGTGGGGTCTCCCGTGGCAAATTGGTCTGGGGCAAGGGACCAGAGTATGAAAGCTTCGAGATGACCCCATGAAACATCAAGCAAGAAGTGGTGTTGCTCTGCCTGAAGGAAGCCTGGGGCACTCATCTGGAGTGAGACCTAGAAGGAAGCCCATCAGTGAGCTCCTGGTGGCTGGAATCTCCACGGAGCTAGGCTAGGCAAAGCCTGAAAAAGCAATGTGGACACTTCTCTATCCTGTGATTCCACATCCTACAAGAGGAACTAATAGGGTCGGGTGCACTGCCAGACAGGCAGCAGTAAAGGCAGGGGGTCACATTTTTAGAGTAGACCCAGGCAATCTTCCCTCCCGTGTCTTTCTTCTTTGGCCTGACGAAACTGGCTGAGCTTGGGTGAGAATCAAGGCTTATTGTTGTTGTAGTTAGAGAAACTTTTGATGGACACACACATGTCCTCACAAAAGCTAATGTAATCTGTCACAGTGTCAGTAATTTCATCCAAGTTTGTAGATGCACCCTCGAAAAAATTCCGATCAGTACAGTCAAGGTAGGCCTAGAGATCCAGCTTCGACCCAGTTGATCAATTTCCTCACAGTTTTGACCACAGGCTTTGCAGATTTTTTTTCAACCTGTAGGTTGGGATAAGATGAACCAGACAGATCAGAGTCCCAGGGCTACAAGGAGAATAAAGTGACAGGTGTTCTTTAATATTGTGAGACAATGATCCAGTGTATTCTTGGCCCTAGAGGGACAATAAACATGCTGTATGTATTTTGGCAATTTTTGAAGTAAACCCTATGTGGTGTGTGGGTCTGTGGGCGGTTTTCCACATTTATCCCAAAAAAATATCTAACTGATATTTTTTTTTCAATTTGGCCTTAGCTCTTTTTCTCTGGAGAACATATAAATAACACAATTTCAGTGAGTGCATCTCTGTATAAATATGTACATAAATATGAGCAGCATAGCTCAGTAGGTAGAGCGGTCGTCTGGCAATCGGAAGGTTACAGGATTGATCCCCGGTCCTGCATACAGTATGTCGAGGTGTTCTTGAGCAAGACACTTAACCCCTAACCACTCTCTGTTGGCAGCTCACTGCTCCTATACAATAGGTTGGGTCCAAAATGCAGAGAAATCCAAATTTCCCCTTGAGGGACTGATAAGGGAATCATTATTATTATTATTATTATTATTATTATATAGGGGGTTACACAGTGTTAAATGGTCACAAAAAAGAGTTGAATCAGTTCAACTGAATCAGAAGTTTATTTAGAAATGTGTCGTCATTCACCAGGTGACTTCTTCAGTTGAAGACAAGCCAGTTGAACTGATTCACCTCTTTTTTGTGATTTCCATACCTCGATTATTGAGCATGCATCAAGTGTTAAGTGGTCTTTCGGTCCAGTGCACCCAATGGTAATGGAACTGTGTAAATTGTAGTTGGACTTCACTCTGCCCTGGCTCCTCGCTGGTGGAACAGCCTTCCAACGGCAGTCAGTCTAGCAGAGACCCTGACCATATTCAAGCGCAGATTAAAGACATCTCTTCTGCCTGTACCTTTCCTCTTCCCTATCCCTTCCTACCCCTAACTCCTAGTGTAGCCCCTATTCCATTATTTCCTGGTGTACTTGGTTTAGCACTTGGTTAAGGCACATGCACTCTTGTGAGTTTTATTTTAGTTTGAGTGTCTACTTAGTTGATCTTCCGTTGGAGTCCTGATCTATGGGACCACACATGGTTTGCTTCTGGCACTAGGATCTTTACCTAGCTCTAATATTACTCCAGTGTCTTTTGTACCCTCACTTTATGCATTTGTTGTACGCTGCTCTGGATAAGAGCATCTACTAAATGTTTGTAATGTATCTTGATGCATGCTCAATAATCCAGGTAGGGAAATCACAAAAAGAGGTGAATCTGTTCAGCTGGATCAGAAGTTTATTGAGAAACATTTCTTCACTCACCAGGTGACTTCTTCAGTCTGAAGAAGGGCTAGTGTTCATCAATGTATCCATGCACCTCTAAATCGTTCATATTGATTGCATAAATAGAGTAAACCAATAAAAAAATCTTATCTTTGAGAAAATCAGTACTTTATGCATTGATTCACATCCAGATTCATTTGGTTTCGTTGTGTTCATTGTGTGAATGGTCATCTGCAATGAATGTGTATGTGTCTATGGGTATGTGCGCAAGGTAGATTAATTCAGATTAGTGTAAGACTACATCCAGCTTGACATGCTCACAGTCAGTCCATCAGGCAAAACCTTAGTGCTAATTATTTAGACAAAGAAGTAAAGCACACGGAAGAGCAGGATGCTATTTAAAGCCGAGGAGTCTGCACTCTGTCAGCAGGTCTGCCCCACCGCTGGGTGACACTTGAAAACAGGGGTGGTGGAGGATGAGGGCAGTGGGACCGTAGCAGATTGGAGCATGTTCCCTGCTGTTTTTGTTCCCCACTTTCACTCCGAGGAACGACTTTGATTACGACCGTTCACTTGGACTCTTCTCCACTCACAACCTCATGTTGGCGTGACAGGTTTGTCGCTGTGTTCGCATCGGGCGATACCACAGCTTGCCAGGCACCTTCGTGTGATTCCCTCGTCCCTTGTTCCCCCGGTTCCTAGTTTTAATAGTCTGGTCCAAACTGGATTCTGGCTTCCTACCGGTCTGCGTACTGCGCGCGGCGTTCAACAACCTTAACATTTTCGCGGCGCCCTCCTTTGCCATCGCCGTAGCAACCACTACTCGCGCCGGCCGTGGACCACGGTGGTCTTACCGTCAGGCCGGCTCCTCTCAGGGAGCTGCGTTAATGCTTCGTCCCGGCTCTTTTCTCTCACTCTCATTTGCGCTTTTTTCTCTTTAAACGGAACCTTGTTCATGTGTCGGAGAAGTGCTTTATCTCAGCAATAATAACAATAAAAATGCCTGTGAGACGTGGTCACGTTGCGCTCCAAAACACCTATCTGGACACCATTATCAGGAAATTCGACGGGCAAAGTAAGTGAACATAATTTTTCACTTTTCTGTTTTGTTTTAGGTTTTTTCAACAGAGACAATGAATAAGTTTTGAATATCATGTTAGGATGTCATCATTCATACCTCAAAATTTCACTATGCTTTGAGGTAGAATTATTTTATCTACAACGATAACTAATGATGTCAGTTCAAATGGCACATGTATTCCTTAATATGGGGTGATATTAGCTATGTTTTTTTGTCTATTAGAACGAAATTGAAATTACGATGTTGTCCACTTTAAGTGAATTACTGTCAGTGTTGGCTTGAATCATATTTGTCAGTTAATTAGTTAGGCCTGCGGGGCCTGAACATGAAAGCTCCTTTCATTATTATGGTAAATTGACTTGTTCTTTATCAGCGCGTGTCCAATTTAATGACCACCCAAAGCGCTTCATAACGAATACCTCACGTTTATCCAGCGGGATATGAACTCGTAACGCCTGACTTTCAGGCGTGCGCTCTACCCACTGAGGTACCGCTGCTCTTATTGTATGCTGTGAAAGGTCTAATACAAAGTCTCGGTACAGTAATGGTAATATAAGAGAGAGTAGGTACCATTCAACTCAAGTTCTTAATTTAGAATGCGTTAGATGCTCACCTAGCTCCTTTAATACTCTGTGTATCTGATGGTTATTAAGGCTGTATATATGTTTATTCACGTAAGCTCACATAGTAAAATAGATTATGTTCCATGATCTCACATGTTCCACTCAATGCAAAAAAAAGACTAGACAACTGGTTGCCGATATAGAAAGAACAGATTTAATTTTTCAGTGTATCTACTGTGAGAACTGAGACTGTTTTTTGTCATTTAAGACACTAGGCTGGGCTGCCCAAAAGCTCATATCATTTTATTTCTTGCTAACCAATACCATGCAAACCACCGTAGCAGTTTAAAGCAGCCTTAGTTGTGGTCTGAAAAATATATCTGTTAAAAAACTGTATGATTTACATGATAAATACATCTAATCAAGTTGAACTGAGGCAAATCTTTATCTGCAGGCAACAACAATATCCATTGCGTATTTGCTATAAATTCAAGTGCAGCTCACTGTGCCTGTTTTCTGCTGTGTTCTAATCACAGCATGAAGACAGGCTTGTTGACAATGGCAGTAGAACCAAAAATAACCCTGTCATTGACATAGGAATCTGATTATAGAGGAGGAAAGTGCATGCACTCTGCTCTCTTGATAAAATAATGCAACAACTGTCCGTCTTTGACTTAGCAGTTAGATAGTTTTCAATCTGGATGTTTAAGGTCTTCTTAGAATAGACCTCACAAATAATTATTATATAAGGTCACAGAACGTTTTTGTGCATGTACATGTTTTACTGGGCAGAAGTATGCATGTGCATGACCAGGTGAGACAAGAGCCATAGCAGTGCTGCTTAGCAACAATGTGACGACCAGTGTCCCCACTAGGAGCCCCAGACAATGATTTCAGATGAGATATGCTTTTCACTAGAGGACTTCACCCTTTCCGTTCAAAAAAGGGACTGGAGAGAAATAGGAGTAAAATGAGAGCCACTTTTCTGGAAAGGCTTCAATTCATCTTTAAGTCAAGTCAAGTCAAGGTTTTTGATATAATGAGCAGTAAAGAAGTGTAAAACTGAGTTTCATTAGGGGGCTATAAATGAAACAGTTTGAGGTTGGAATGGGGCAGGTTTTCTTCCTTGTTAGACTCTGCCATCAACATCTTTGAAACAAAACTGGTGTCTTCAATGCCAGTGTTGTAGGGATTTCAGAGTGCAGCCATGATTGTTGTGAATGCTGTGCTGATTATAAACATCCATATTATCTGGACAACAGTTACTTTCAATAGATAAAGGCCCTGAATGAAAGGTTTTAAAAACCTGTAAGATGACAAGGAAGAACCGGACTCAAGACTGATATCACTGAGGCTCTTCTCAGCCTCTTGGGAAGATACTACCTACTAATAAAATCAGCTCTGACAAAAGGTGGACTACATTAGTTCTAATTGAGTAGATTGTACAGTGGAATGAGAGACAATTATGGGACATAGAACTGTTGTTGACATACCCTACTGGAGTCATGCATTATCTAAATGATGTAATCCAACAAATAGATTTTCTCTTGTGAAAAATAAAAATAAAGCTAACAACTGTAGGGTGTTTTGTTTAATCTCAATTGTATCCCATCATAGATCGTAAATTTCTGATCGCCAATGCCCAGATGAAGAACTGTGGGATCATCTACTGTAATGAGGGCTTCTGTCAGATGTTTGGCTTCACCCGGGCAGAAATCATGCAGCAGCCCTGCACCTGCCAGTTCCTTGTGGGGCCTGGCACCTCAAAGAGTGCCCTGGCACAGCTGGCACAAGCTTTGTTGGGCTCTGAAGAGAGGGAGGTGGAGATCCTGTACTATGATAAAGAAGGTAAGACCCTTGGTGGGAAATAAAAGAGAAAATAAAGGGAGGTAGAAGATCAGAAAGGTGAGTTCAAGTGATGAAAAACTGTTATGCAACATGCAACTGTCTTGATGCATGTTCAGTAATCAAAGTAAGGAAATTACAAATAGCTGAATAAATTCATCTGGACACAAATTTTATTGAAAAACAATTTTTCATCACTCATACAGATGACATGTTCGGCCTAAGCTGACAGGAGGGATCTACATCCTTGTATATTTAGGGTGGCATAACTTAGTGGGTAGAGCGGTCATCTAGTGGTAGGAATGTTACAGGTTCGATCTCCAGTCCTCCAGAAGGCATGTTGAGATGTCCCTGTGCAAAACACTAAACCCCTAACTGCTCTCCAGGTGCCAAATGATGACTGCTCCTACACAATAGGATATGTTAATAGTAGAGAATTGTTAATTTCCCCTTGTGGGACTGATAAGGAGAAAAAAACATTTTGTTATCATTATTAAACAACACAGTTGCACAACGACCGAAACCAACAATGGTTTCATGTAAAAATCAGCTATTGGTTGGAATAATTTTTACTATTTACAGAGGATAAGACAAGATATTCCTTCATTAGTCCCATGAGGGGACATTTGCAGTGTTACAGCAGCAAAGTGTAATGCAGGACAGAGGCATAAAAAACAAAAGCTCCAAAAATCAAAACATGGCAATTCAAGTTGCATACTAAGGTAAGAGAGTTGAGATTCCATTTAGATTGCATTTCCTCCACCACTTTTACTGCACAGTGAAATTGAATACTGAAATACTGAATGTAATCAAGTCCAGTTATTAGTCTTAGTATGTATGTTTAGGAAATGATGGGGACATCATTGCAATTAGCATTGTAAGATGATGACAGAAAAAAGCAGGAAGTAGTACACATCAATGAAACTCCAGCCAATGGCTACCTTGAGTATGACGCATCATTAGTTTTAGTTGTTCGGAAAGTGTATTTACCATTTATTGTTTATAAGGATCGAGATGCCTACAATCAACTTAGACTGGAGATGCTACCTGTATGAGGGATGAAAATTCTTTTTTTCATTAAACATTGTGTCCAGATTCTCTCATTCAATTTTTTTTGTGTTATGACAAGTCATTTTCATCCTTTGGCTTCACACACTGATGAGTCAAAACATTATGGCCACCTGCCTAATATGCTCTTGGTCCTCCATGTACCACCAAAACAGCACTGACCTGCCAAGACATTGACTCTACAAGACCCTTGAATATATCCTGTGGTATCTGGCATGAAGTTATTAGTAGCAGACCCCCAAAGTCCTGTAAGTTGCAAGATAGAAACGCCTTGGATCGGACTTCTCATTCCAGGACAACCCATGGATGATCATTAGGATAGATATCTGGAGAATTTGAAGGGCAAAGCACCATCTTGAACATGTCATCATCTTCCTTAAACCATTTCAAAACAATATGTGTGGCAGGGTGCTTTATACAGCTTAAAGAGTCCACTCACATCAGGGAATATCATTACCAACAGGTGGTGTAATGTTTAGTTTGGTGGCACGTGTCTAACTGATGTCCACATGCATGGCCAGACTCAGCGTTTCCTTGCAGAACATTGCCCAGAGCATCAAACTACCTCCATTGACCTGTCATCATCCCTCAGCCCATCCTGGTGCCATCACATCCCTTGGTAAATGGTGGACACACACAAGGCCATCTGCTTCTTGGCCTTTTGGATAAGATCGATATTAAAAACAAAAACAAATCTAGAAGCAGTATGGCTCAGGAGTTAGAGTGGGTTGTCTAGTAATTGAGAGGTCACTGGTTTGATCCTCAGCTCCTTCAGAAAGCATGTTAAAGTGGGAAGACACCAAACCTCTAACTGCTCCCTGAGTGCTGCAGCTACAATAATAATAATAATAATAATGATAATAATAATAATAATGATTCCGTTATCAGTCCCGCAAGGGGAAATTTGTTCTCTGCATTTTTGACCCAACCTATTGTATAGGAGCAGTGAGCTGCCAGCATATGGCGCTCGGGGAGCATTTAGGGGTTAACTGTCTTGCTCAAGGGCACCTCGACATGCTGTATGCAGGACCGGGAATCGAACCTGCAACCTTGCCAGGCGACCGCTCTAGCCACTGAGCTATGCCGCCCCAAAAGATTTCTGGCAGCGGTGGGATTCGAACCCACGCCATCGAAATGACTGGAGCCTAAATCCAGCGCCTTAGACCACTCGGCCACGCTACCTTTTTTAACACACACTGCACACTACAAACTGCTCCTATACAAGAGGTTGGGTTAACTGAAGAGAACAAATGTCATTGTACGAATATAATGACAGAATAAAGTGACTTACCTTTCAATTCCGTCCATGTAATCAAAAAGAAAAGAGGACTCTTTGTACCAAGTGACCCTCATCCACTGCTCCAATGTCTAGTTCCAATGCTCATATGCCCATTTTAGGCCCTTTCGACGGTGGCTAGAGGTCATCATAGACACTGATCAGTCTCTGGCTACACAGCCCCATACACAGCATGGTGCAATGCACTGTTTTTAGGATACATTCCTCCAGAAACCATCATTTCAATATTCTTTGACATGTACCATAGTCCACCTTCTGTCTGTTCAGACCAGATGGGAAGCCACAATTGCCCTCGTGCATTGATGAGCCTTGGGTGCCCAACATCCTATCACTGGTTTGTGATTGGTCCCTCCTTGATCCACTTTTGGCAGGTATGCATTTACTACTGCTGACCAGGAGCCCCTCATCAGCCTTGCTGTTTCAGAGATGATCTGGCCAAGTTGTCTGGTCATGACAATTTAGCCTTTGTCAAAGTCCTCTGGTTTTTTACTCCTGCCCATTTTCCACATTGACTATGAGACTTTTTGATTATCATCTAATCTACTTGACCTTGACATGTGCCCTTGTTTGGAGATTATCAACATTACTTGGTTCACCTCTAAGTGGTCATAATGTTTAGGCTCATCAGTTTGATGATGCTTTTGACAAAGTGTTGATAAGGTACCCTTTGGTGTGAGTACAGAGATGTGGTGGTTGATCTATAGACTCCAGTATTTGGTTATACCAGCATACTTCAATCCTGATTTATTAATGACATACAGGTTAAGAAGTGGTTAATTTTTATCTTAAGGTCAGATATCGTGGTTTACCTGGTGTATCTCATACAGAAGCTGAAGAAGAACTTTGCATGTCATATCTCAAAATGCTAACAGCATCATTGTGTGGTGCTGTGGGAAGAAAATGAGGTAATTATGGCAGAGGTTTGGAGAAGAAAATTATTTCAAATGTCATGGGAGAATTGTATGAGGACTTACATTGGAAATATATCTAATGGTAAAGGCCTTCATATTTTAATATCGTCAGTTACAAAATGTAAGTCCATTCATACATCACAAGAAGCTGTATCTAATTTCAAAGCCTCGTTGCTATGCCTTATTTTACCAGTGTGCAATCACTGGAGATGGCCTGTTTGAAGGTCCATGGGAAGGAGGGGTCAGCCTCCTGGGGCTCTTTTGCTTGTGACATGATTATTCCTGCTTGGTCCTTGTTTCAGCTTCTGGATTTTATCATAGGTATGCAAAGCACCGAGGCAGAATTATATGACCATGTGAGGCAGATCAAGATAGAGAGGAAGGGAGCACTTTGAGCTGTAGGAGAGTTAGTTTTAAACATCATGGGTATGTTTACACACACACACATACACACACACACACACACTCAAACACACACACACACACACACATACACACACACACACACACACACACACACACACACACACACACACACACACACACACACACGCAAATACACACACAGACACAGA